>JAVXUO010003109.1:0-101565 GCA_033065855.1 Escallonia rubra
CGTTAAGGACTTGGATTGAGCCTATGCGTACCGACTCACGTTCGGCCTTCTCCTCGTCCTTCTCCTTGACTAAGGCAGTCAACTTGCCTTGTCGCCGGCAATCCTTTGCCCAATGCGGCCCTCCGCAAAAGAAGCATCCGTCCTTGGGCTTGTTCTTGACTCGCTTTTCCTCTAGCTTGCCACGACCCTCGGACTTGCTCGTGCTAGCATGCTTGTCCCCTTTGTGCCACGCCTTAGGGCTCTCTCCCCCACCATTGGCGTGGTCGCCTTCTGAAGCTTCATCTTCCCACTTTGGCTCTGAAGATTCACCACCTCGATCGTACTCTGTCAACGACTCCGCCATTGCTATGGCTTCATCGACATCCTTCACGCCCCGGCGTTGAAGTTCCTTCTTGGCCCAACTTTGGAGGCCGTCGACAAAGTTAAATAGAAGATCTTCCTCCGCCATATTCGGAATATGAAGCATAAGTGTAGTAAACTCTTTCACATATTCGCTTATGCTACGCTTATGCCTCAACTCCTTCATCTTCCTTCTCGCTTCGTAGGCTACATTCTCCGGGTAGAACTGCTTCTTGATCTCCCTTTTGAACACCTCCCACGTATCTATGGTGTACAACCCCTTTTCTATCTCGCAATGCTTTCTACGCCACCATAGAGTTGCGGTATCCGTAAGATAGAGAGTCGCAGTTCTTACCTTAGTCGCCTCGTCGACTATGCTAGCACCTTCAAAATAACGCTCCATGTGCCATAAGTAATTGTCGAGCTCTTTGGCGTCCCTCTTGCCTCCGAACTCCTTCGGCTTAGGCGTGTCCACCCTTGGACTAGGAGTGGCAATTGCTCCACCCGCGATAGCTCTCTTGCACATCGCCGCGTCTTGCCTCGTCTCCTCCACGCTAGCCTTCACCACATCGAGTTGTTCTTGCAAACTATTGAACAACTCCGTGAACCTTTCACGTAGCTCGTCTTGGGCGCCCACCGCCCTCTTGAGCGAGTCGAGCTCTTCTAAGACGTGATCCTCCAACGTCTGTAGATTTTGCTCGAACATTCCCACGTGATCTTTGACATCACCCATAGCAATCTCCAAGCGACCCGTTCGGCCATCCAACGAAGCAAGTGCATCACTAGACTTGCTTTGGCCTCGACCACCCTTCTTCCCACCGGCGGGTGGTAATGGATCTCGCCCACGCTCGACCACGACCACATTCTCTTCGGCCACTCCGGATGCTCCAACGCTAGTATCCTTGCCTGCCATTGTTGCTCCTTGCTTGGCACGACTCGTCGTAACCAAGCTCTGATACCACTTGTCACGGACCGAACTTCCCTAAGCCGAAACCGTGCGGCACTTAGCTAGATCAAGCCCCCGCTTGCTCGGCTAAGTCAGCCTAACCGTAGAGCTGGGCGAAGTTGGAAACAAATATGCAGCGGAACACAATATACACTACTTGGAGAGAGCTTGAATACAAAGATGTATTGGATGTGTCTTGGATACTTTGGCCAAGTGAGGCCTCACCTATTTATACTAGTCCACCTCCTCAACGAACGGTGGAGATACATTCGATCCTACGGATCCTATTATGCTTCTAGAATTCTAGAGTACTTTCCTACTTTAGAATATTCACACATGTTACATATGTTAAACATGTTGCACATGTTCAACCTTCCGGAAGCCTTGCCACCTAATTGCCAAGTAAGCGTCCACGAAGCGTCCCATAAGCGCCTAATGAGCGCCCGCATGGCGTAACCTTTAAAAATCAGCCTCCATATAAAAAGTGCGGGACATTAGGCTCCGAAAATAGAAGTTGGCCATTTGGCCTTGGCCAATCCCAGGGGGTCAGCCTCGGCCTTCCTCAAGCCTAGGGGGTCGGCCTCGGCCTCCAGAAGGTGTTGGCCTCGGCCATTTTCCCCCCGTGGTTCATCCTTTTCCCGCATACTCATTTTCATACTTCTTTCGCTTCGTATGCTTCGTACGTAACCTTGGAACCTTAATCGCTACATGGGTACAATTCTTGACAACACGCTCGTCATAAGGCAACTTCCAGATTCATCATTGCTTATCAAAACACCTACCGACGGCACACCCAAAGTTCACAAAAGGAGAAGTGGCCTTGGGCTCCGAAAATAGAAGTTGGCCATTTGGACTTGGCCAACCCCAGGGGGTTGGCCTCGGCCTTCCCCAGGCCTAGGAGGTTGGCCTCGGCCTCTAGGAGGGGTTGGCCTCGATCATTTTCCCCCCTTGCTTCTCCCCTTTCCCGAATACTCATTTTCATACTTCTTTCGCTTTGAATGCTTCGTACGTAACCTTGGAACCTTCATCCCTATGTGGGTACGATTCTTGGCAACACACTCGTCATAACGCAACTTCCAGATTTATCATTGCTTATCAAAACACCTACCGACGGCGCACCCGAAGTTCACAAAAGGAGAAGTGGCCTTGGGCTCCAAAAATGGAAGTTGGCCATTTGGCCTTGGCCAACCCCAGGGGGTCGGCCTCGGCCTTCCCCAGGCCTAGGGGGTTCGGGTCGGCCTCGGCCTCCAGGAGGGGTTAGCCTCAGCCATTTTCCCCCGGTGGTTCACCCCTCCACGCAAACCCCTTTTCGCACTTTTTTCGCTTCGTAAGCTTTGTACGTGACTTTGACACCTCGTTCGTCATGTAGGTACGATTCACGTCGACTCGTTCGTCATGTAGGTACAATTCACGTTGACACGTTCGTCATGACGCAACTTTTGGATTTGTCTTTGCCCATCAAAACAACTACCGTCGACGCTCCCAAAGTTCACCAAGAGGGGGGAGTGGCCTTGGGCTCCTTCATGGGAGTTGGCCATTTGGCCTTGGCCACCCCTAAGGTCGGCCTCGCCCGACCCCCGTGGGCCGTCTCCGCGACGTTCGTTACCATGCCCGTGCGCCATTCTCATGATACGTGCCCCGGCACCAAGTATTGTCTCCGCGACGTTCGTCGCCGCGCCCGTGCGCCATTCTCATGATACGTGCCCCGGCACCAAATATTGCTCCGTGACGTTCGTCGCCGCGCCCGTGCGCCATTCTCATGATACGTGCCCCGGCACCAAATATTGCTCCGCGACGATCGTTTCCGCGCCCGTGCGCCATTCTCATGATACGTGCCCCGACACCAAGTATTAGTCCGGGACGTTCGTCGCCGCGCCCGTTCGCCATTCTCATCATACGTGCGCCCGGCACCAAGTATTGCTCCGTGACGTTCCTCGTCGCACCACTTTCATAACACGTGCCCCGGCACCAGGTGTTGTCTCGTGCTGTAGGCACCGCGCCCATGCGCGAAAATCATGTTACATGCTTCCGGGATGGGCTCACAACCTTATAGCCATCGCCGTCTCAATCACAGAGGGGGCTTCAACCCTCGTACCGGGATGGGCTCACAACCTTATAGCCATCGCCGTCTCAATCACAAGGGGGGCTTCGGCCCTCGTACCGGGATGGGCTCACAACCTTATAGCCATCGCCGTCTCAATCACAAGGGGGGCTTCGGCCCTCGTACCGGGATGGGCTCACAACCTTATAGCCATCGCCGTCTCAATCACCAGGGGGGCTTCAGCCCTCATACCTGGATGGGCTCATAACCTTATAGCCATCGCCGTCTCAATCACGGGGGGGCTCCAGCACGAGGACCCCTCGCAGCGAACTCTGAGCACTGAGCTGTGACTATGTTCACTCATGTTACTGTCGATCATCGACACCACCAGGACAATGACCCACAGGTCACTCCGGGACGGGAGCAGGTCCTCAGTGGGCATCGTGCCTAGTCCGCCTGGCAGTTGGCTACAGGGGTAACCCTCACCGCTGTCAGGTTCTCCGCGCCTCTTGACGCACCTCGTGGGATTTAGTAAGGGCTTGGATCAGTGGCTGGGGCAACGGGCTTACTCTGATCACACTACCGCAGTGTGGTCAGTCTTCTCAGACAGGTAGAGTGACGCTGTGCGAGGCAGGCAACGTGAATTTAGGAACCGGCAGTCCAACAGAGAACCGATATTTTGGGAGTCCCTGGTGACGTGTCACTCCCAGGGGACGACATGTGGCACTTTATGACATAAGCACACTGTTTCCTATAAATAGTGAACTTTACAACTCAAAAAAGGGCTTTTCTTCTTCATTCTCACGAAAATCACTTTCTCACTCTAGAATTGGAGAGCTCTTGGATTCTAGAGAAAGAAACACAAAATTGGACATAACTTAAGATCGTCACATTGGACCCTAACTTGGACCTCAACTTGGATCCTGACTTGGACTACCGACTGCCGGCCCTGTTCGTCTTAGCTTTGCCTTCGCAGCACTGGCATTCCTCACGGCCTGTCTGGGAATCCTTGCTCTCAGCCCTTACTCCATCCTTGCTATCACTCACTTTGCATACTTGGAAGCTGACACGAACTGCAGCCTTTGTGGCACCTCCACGAAAGTACGAAACCACTTTCCTTGGCATCATTTATGCGACTCCACTGGGGAGGTGAGCATTGTATTGCAGTCTGTCTATCTTCCGCACTCAGTCTCCATGCCTAGACAACAAAGAGTTACGAGGGCTACCAGCCAGGGCCTTCTCCATGCCGTGCAAGAAGAGGACCACTCGGGTGAACAAGAGGGGACTAGTGTTGTACGTCTCCAAGACCATCCCGCACCTGACGTGCAGGTTGCAGTCAATGCGGCCATCCAGCAGTTCACTCCCACTATAGCCAGCATACAAGACTCACAAGCTTCTCTCATGACCGCCATAATGGAAATGCAGAAATCTATACAGGCGATGGCCTCACAGCAAATTGTTCCATCGGTCCAGCCTGCAGGACCTGGGCCGTCCCCTGACGTCGCCCAGGCCCCAGTGTCACGACCACCGCCGCCTCAACCATCCAGACCCTTGGCGGTAGGACTCGCGACATCTTCCCCGCCCATAGCTGACACACTGCGTCCCGTGATGCCACCACGCAGACTACAGCCGGATCTTGGGCCAGTATTGCAACAAGTCTCCCCTAATATTGTGCCTAAACATGTGCCAGCCAGGGGCTCTTTCGAGACTCACGAATCCATTGAGATGGAGCCTAACCCCTACCCAATGGAGCAGCATCAAACGACCGGCCAAGTGGTGGACATGTCTCGTCCGCCCACCCATGCCACCCTACATCTACCCGCATCAACACCTGCCATGTATCGTCCTTCCATTGCTCCTGCCCACCAAGTCGCACCGTCAGGGGACTCCGGGGCTCACGGAGCGCCGAGCAGCCATCAACCTTTAGTCGGCCAGGAAGAGCCGCCCTCCCACTATGTTTCCAAGGCCGACTTCGACGCACTTCTTCGCCGGCTGTCACAGCATTCTGCACCCGACTCATCAGACCGATTGACAGGCCACGCGCCGTATGCTAATGAGATAGCCATTATACCATATCCACTCAGGTACAAGCAACCCACTTTTGTGCTCTCTAACGGACGTGAAGGCAACGCCTGTGAGCACTTAACCAGATTCGCCGGTTCGTTGGAGCAATATGGACCAGGCGATAGTTTGAAGCTGAGGGAGTTTCACAAGTCTCTCACAGGCTTGGCGTATACTTGGTACCATCAGATCCCAGCGGGGACGGTCCATTCATGGAATGAGATGGTCCAACTCTTCTTGGGCAAATTCCACTACGAAGCGGAACGCGTCACCATAGTGGACATCGTCGGGATTCGCCAGGCCCCCGGCGAAGACTTGACCAAGTATGTGCACCGTTTTCATCTTAAGTGTCTCGAATGTACAGATTTTAGTAAAGATTAGACATTGGTGCCCATATGCATCAAGAACATGAACGACGTCTATCGGGTGCACCTCGAGAACTTGCAGTTGAAGTCATGGGGACACCTTAAGGAAACGGCACGGCGTACTTACGAGACAGTAGGGCCCGTCAAACCATGGAGGCCTCACCCGCAGAATGCGCTGCTGGCCTCAACAGACACATCCAGTACCCAGCGCAACAGCAACAGCACCAGCAACAACATCAATAATTACACTGGTTTTAAGCGTCATTTCCCGGATGGGGACCAACGCTCCGACAAACGGCGACAGCAGGAGACTCCGCCTGCCTTTCCATAGGATTTGAATACGGTGAAAGGGCTCTTGACAGAATGGGTTGCCAATGATAACAACTTCAAGTTGCCACCTGTGCGGATCCCCATCACAGACGAAGAAAGAACCAGGCCCAACTACTGCCCCTACCACCAGGCCCTTGGCCATCCTCTCAAGAACTGCAATGCATTGCGAGCTATCTTTGCAAGGAAGATCGCGTCAGGCGACCTACAGCTGCGAAAGAACCACGATGTGCGGAAGAACCCATACCCAAATCATGGCAACAATAACCGCGAGCATCAGGTGCTGATGGTTGCTACCGACCACGTGGACTCGCCCGTCCCCGAAGCTTCTGTAGAAGTCTCGCCTATGGTCATAACTTGTGTACCTTCTGCTCCCCAGCCAGTGTCCTCGGCTGCCCAAATGACGAAGATCAAAGGCTTTTTTGATGAAATGGGGTTTTCACCTGCAGCGCGGACTTATCTCTTAGACTGTTTGATCGAGGTCACCACTGGCCTCGGGCCCAAATGCTTCGCCGCCAAGGCCGAGCTCAAACATATCCCTTCCACTGCATTCATTTTTTCGGACGAGGACTCACCACCGATTGAGCACCATAACCGGCCGATGTACGTTGAGTGCACTGTTAACGGCACAGGCTTCCGCCGCGCCTTTGTAAACGGCGGCGCCTCGATCAACATCATCCCTCTCATCACTTTGCAGCAGGCCGATATACCACCAAGGAGGATCATCCGTGACCCCATCAAAATTACTGGCTTCGGGCAAGGCCCCCAGTCCACCCTTGGCCACATCACTGTCGACCTCATGGTCGGAACTGTCCGTCGTGACATTACTTTTCACGTGATAGACAGTGAGTCTTCCTTCCACCTCCTGCTTGGGCGACCTTGGATTCATATCAACAAGGCTGTCCCCTCGACGTACCACCAGTGTGTGAAGCTGGTGGCCAGTCTTACGGGACATGAGGTAGCAGTAACCATCCCCGCGACCAAGGCCCCTTTTGAATGTGCCAAGTCTTACTTCGCCGAGGCCTCCTTCTTCGCTGAGCTTGATGTCGATGGTGAGAATGCTACTCACATTCATTCCACCAAACTACCAGATTGGGACGAGCTGTGTGGGAACAAGCCCCCCAAGTCCAAGTACAAGAAAGGCAACGGAAACAAGGCATCAACCTCGACGGCGCCATCTGATGTCCTGACCAATTCCTCGCCTTCATCCCCCAAGTCCAAGAAACACAAGTTTGAAGCCACCTTCCAACGCGTCATCAAAGACAGAAGAGTGATCTACCAGTTATGACGGTGTTCGAGGGGTCCGTCGCCTAACCCCTTGACCCCGACCTACCCAAGGAGACATAGTGGTGTTGTACGGCCGAGCATTACCCGCCAGACCCTGAGCTTACCCCGAGCGCTGCCCCGCCCTGCTATGAAGACGACCCTCAACCGCAGGCCGAAGATCTTGAAGAAATTAACCTGGCTGACCCGGGTGAGGAACCTCGACTGACCTACATCGGCACGAAACTCGCCCCGGGGCGAAGAGAAGGACTGATTACTCTCCTCCGCGAATATCGCGACGTATTGGCCCATAGTTACAACGAAATGCCCGGATTGGATCCAGCCTTGGTGACACACCATCTCAACATTGTTAACGGGTTCAGCCCTATTCGACAGCATCCGCGAACCTTTCGCCCCGAGCTCGAACTGAAGATCAAGCAAGAGATCGAACGACTTTTACAAGCTGGCTTCATTGAACCCATCACTCATCCTCTCTGGTGGCTAATGTTGTTCCTGTGCAAAAGAAGAACGGCCAAGTCCGTGTTTGTATTGACTTTCGGGACTTGAACAAGGCATGCCCCAAAGACGAGTTCCCACTGCCCAACATCGACATGCTCACCGAGGCAGCTGCCGGACACGAAACCTTATCTTTCATGGATGGTTTCGCAGGCTACAACCAAATCCGGATGAACCCCGACGATTGTGCCAAGACAGCCTTCTGCACCCCTATGGGTAACTTTTGTTGGAAAGTCATGCCCTTCGGCCTTAAGAATGCGGGTGCAACATATCAAAGAGCAATGACAGCAATCTTCCATGACATGATACACCGCACAGTGGAGGACTACGTCGACGATCTTATCATCAAATCTAAAAAGGAAAGTGAACATCTCACGGACCTTCGGGCAGTCTTCGATCGTTGTCGACAATACAGCATGCAGATGAATCCGTTGAAATGTGCCTTTGGAGTCTTCTCCGACAAATTCCTCGGCTTTTTGGTCAGTCGACAGGGCATTGACATTGACCCTTCTAAGGCCGCCTCTATCCAAGAGATGCCCCCTCCCAAGAGCACCAAACAGTTAAAGAGCTTCCTCGGCAAGGTCTCTTACCTCCGCCGATTCATCCCTGCCTTGGCCGAACTCATCACGCCCTTCCAGCACTAAACGCGCAAGAGCGCACCGTGGAGTCAGGGTGCGCCCCAACAACAAGCATTCGAACAGATCAAGGCGGTTCTCATGTCGTCGCAGACCATGCACATGCCGCAACGAGGTATCCCACTCTTGCTTTATTTGACCTCCACGCCCAGGTCCATAGGGGCATTGCTTGCCCAAGAGGTGGATGGGGTGGAGCGCCCGGTTTATTATCTCAGCCAATCAATCAGGGGCCCCGAAGCCAATTACTCTGAGCTCGAGAAGCACTGCTTGGCCTTGGTCTACGCCTCGCAGAAATTCAGACACTACTTCTTGTCGCACCCGATCACACTTGTCACCAAGCCCGATCCATTACAATACATGCTCACGCGCCCTGCCCTGTCTGGCCGGCTTACTCGCTCAGTGCTATTATTGGCCGAGTTCGTCCTATCCATCAAGAATCCTACAGCTCTACAGAGCCAAGCACTCGCGGACCTCTTGGTCTTCTTCCCACGCCAACAATATGAACCGACCTCAGATCAATTGCCTGGGGAAGAGACGACCCTGACCTTTGACATTGGTGAATTGTGGACGCTTGAGTTCGACGGCTCAGCCACTAGCAAAGGTCCCCATGGAGCTCCCTTCCGGCAATGGGGTGCCGGCATTGTCTTTCAAAATTCAGAGGGTGTTACCACATCCCTATCCTTCAAGCTTGCATTCCCGGTGTCTAACAATGAAGCTGAGTATGAGGCACTTGTCATTGGCCTCATGTTGGCTACCAGTATGGGGGCTAAGGCATTGTGCGTGAAATGAGACTCGAACTTGATCATGAAGTAAGCCGATGGGGAGTTCGCAGTCAAGGAGCCAGCCTTGGCACCTTATCGTGCCTTGGTGCAATACTTGGAAGGAAGATTTGGCCATATCCAGTACGAACATCATAACAGGTGCCACAACCGACATGCGGACAGCTTGGCCACGATCGCGTCAAAGATGGAGGTTGATGGTGAGCAACGAATGCTAACCATCATCAAGAGGACGGAACCATGCACGACATTGGACCTAGTCCCGAAAGACATTACTGCAGACGATTGGAGGCAGCCAATCGTCGACCAACTTAAGGCGCCATTTCTTGCTACCGCATCTACCCTTACAGATTTCTTGATGTTGGGAGACGTCTTGTACAGACGATGCCCCGGAGGCACTCTGGCCAGGTGCTTGGCCCTGGAAGAAGCAAAGCACAAATTACAGCTCGGCCATCAGAAGTGTTGCGGCCTCGACGGTCCCCCTCTATACCGTCGCCTTCAGCGTATGGGCCTCTATTGGCCATCCATGGCCAAGGATGCCTCAGACATACAAGGGGACTGTCCCGAGTGTTCGTACGCCCCGGACAGTGCAGAAGCTCTTGTCATTAACGTCGAAGGTGACTGGCGCCAGCCTTTTATCCAGTACTTATCCCATGGGGTTCTACCCCCTGACCGCAGCTCGGTACGATCTATCAAGCGCAAGTCGGTCAAGTATTTCGTGACAGAAAGAGAGTTGTTTCGCAAGGGATTTTCGGGATGCACCCTGCGATGCCTGCAGGGTGCCCAAGCAGTCGAGGTGATTAACGAAGTGCACAATGGTGATTGTGGTGAGCATCAAGGTTCTCATAAGTTGTATGCAGAGTTGCTGCTAAGGATGGGATACTATTGGCCAACTATGGAATCTGACGCGATCTCTCATGTCCGACACTACCAACCCTATCAGAGACACGCTAACAGAATGCACACGCCGGCGTCTGACCTCCGCGTGATCTTGGCCCCTTGGCCAACTCCTGGGCTCTCGATCTCATAGGCCCCATCCACCCAACATCACGAGGTCACACTTGGATCATGGTCGCAACGGAACGTTTCACAGAGTGGGTCGAAGCCATACCTCTACGACGAGCCACGAGAGGCGTCATCGCTAACTTCTTACGCGACCACATCGTCTGTCGCTTTGGTATCCCCCGGTGTATCATATCTGACAATGGCATGCCATTCATCAACAGGGATGTCCAAGCCTTCATGGAAGGATACAACATCAACCACGCTACATCCACTCCTTACTACCCACAAGGGAATGGTCAAGCCGAAGCTTCTAACAAGACTCTACTGCGGGTATTATCACAAATGGTCCATGATGTAAGTGGTTCATGGTCCGAGAAGCTAAGCCTTGCACTTTGGGCTTACAGAACCTCCAAGCAAACAGCAACAAAGACCACACCCTTTTCCCTTGTCTACGGGGACGAGTGTGTTGTACCAGCCGAGATTACGGTCGCATCAGCCAGACTCTCCCTAAGCAGTGGGATTAGGGAGGAAGAAACCAGAATGACCGCCCTTGAAGGACTTGATGAGAGGAGAGCCAATGCCTTGCGCCGTATGAAGAAATACCCCGAACAACTCACCAAGGCATATGGAAAGACTGTGAAGCAACGAACATTCGTCGAGGGCGACCTTGTTCTCCAAGCCGCCAAACATGTACGCGCCAACATGTCAGCCCCCAATTTCACACCGAATTGGGAAGGACCACTTCAAGTACATGAAGCCAGAGACCTACCTCCTGCTCAACACGGAAGCTGGACAAATCACAGCACCTATCAACGGCCGCTATTTGAAGAAGTATTATGCATGACCAGCAGCGGAGTGTTCCCCCAACCCTACCCGCCCACAGCTTAGAACATTTACACACAGCATTTTTGTATATGCACACATGTTCATGACTTGTAACTTTTGTTGTTTATTACAAGTTCTTGCTTTATTCATGTAATGGCATTTTGGCCCAAATACTATCAATGCAAAGATCATTCACTCGCCTCAACTACTGTATGTAACGCACTCTTTCATTTAAACGGCATTCACTAAGTTGCTTGCTATGGGCGGGGAAGGGGGAACCACAACGGGAAGACACCACATGCAAGATATACAAGCACATCAAAAGCTAAGCATCACCTCACAACAAACACAGGTACAAAATAACCATATGACTGCTATATCAATATCAACAAAATGCATACAGGTCACAGCTTTGCAGGCCACTACGGACCAATGACTACTAGCAAAATGAAAAATACATCACATCTAATGTAAAGGATCAAATAATGAACTGATCGGATCAGAGGTATACGTCTCCAATGTCAACCGTTGTGCCTGAAGATCAGACCACCTGCCACCCCAATCCGCTTGTTGACCCTCCGTCTCGGCCAACCGCCTCTCTGCCTCCCTAAGTTGGGCGCGCAGCCCTGTCACCTCCTGGGTCCTCGCTGTCACCTTAGCATCAAGCACACGTCTCTAACCCTGCAAAGCAACCTCCTGAGCTCCGATCAGAGTCAGTCCTGCCGCCGCCTCAGCACTCTGGCCTCTCGATCTGATGTAGTCCGCTAGCCAGTCCAACTGAAAGCCAAGGGCCGCGTAGGGCGTAAGCTCTAAGAGGTACTGTGATATGATCGCCGGAGTCCAACTCAGGACCGGCACTGCACCAAGGGTGACCAACCACTCCACAAAGGCCACATACATCGCCTTCGAGAATGCTGCACCACGAATCAGGGCGGAGTCAGCGAATGTCTGTGGGTACCGCACTCTAACCATCTCCAGATGGCATGCTACTACATCCAACAACTCCACACCGTCCCACGGGATCATGTCTGCCTGTACGACCAGGAATCTACCACGGGCGTCACCAGCCCAAGCAACGCCGCCACCTGTCGACTGTGCATCCACGTACTGCACCAGAATGCATCGCTAACAAAGTATCACCAGCATCCGCTACCGAACCTGACAATGCCTCCGAAACAGGCTCCGCTACAAGTGGAACAGGTGCCTCAAGCTGTGGAGACGGATCTGCAGTAGGCATATGCGTGGCAGCGAAAACATGATGAATGCCGGACGAAGCGTCCGGCTCCCTCACCGCCCACCAGTCAGACCCCTCGAATAAGTGGGAACCACCCATCTGGCCACTGAATGGAGACTCAACCACTTCGACCGGGACAGGCAACGGACTCGAATGACCGATAGGTTCCACGAGGTAGGCCACCGCCTTCTCTGCTGCCCCTACCTCCTCAACTGCCCCCCTGTCCATGGAACCAACCGCACTGGCAGTCTCGGCATCCATCTGCTCTACCTCGTCGACCGCCTCAACCACTGCCTCCTCTACCTCAGCGACAACCTTAGTATCCACAGCCCCAGCATCCACAATGGTCTCCCCATCTGTCTCCCCAGGCATATCGGCAACCTCCATGTCCTTACCAGCCTCGGCATCCATGTCCTCGCCACCATCAAAGCCATCCTCGGCATCCATGTCCTCACCATCATCAAACACAACCTCGGCATCCTCTGTTGTCTCAGACGACTCTGCATCTATGTCATCTTCGAGCTCCTGACAAACAAACAAAAAAAAAGACATAGCACATGAGTAACACAATGATCGGCAACTATGAAACAAAAAAAAAACAAAATGGTAACACTAACCTCAGAGTCAGAATACTCCAACGCCACACGCGGCCTCTTCGGCCTATGGCCCTCGCCTGATGAAGGACCCCTGCCGCCACGCTGTGCGCTCTCTATCATCCTCACTCTCACTGACGAAAGGGGACCCTTGCCGGCACCCGCTACCCTAGGCACATGGGCTAACGCTGGTTCGCCCGCGGCAACATCTCTCCCACCACCACCTCGGGGTCTCATGTCTCCATGTCGGTCTCTCTCCGCACCATACTCTGAAACACCGGTGACCAATGCAGTCATGCCGGACTGCTTCGCCACCTGCAGTGACACCAATCCCAACCCCCTGTCACCAATGAAGACATCAACCAACGGCCTGTCGGATGGCCCCTGCACTAACCACTCATACCACGTAGTTCGCACTCTCTCCCACCAACGGGCATACCCAACTGTGACCACTCCAGTGGACAACGAACCAGGTCTCCTCCAATCGTCCGTCGGTGCCGGCCACAAACGCGCCTTCCCTAGCATGACATACTGGAAGGCTGTGTCAACATTCCAAGGTCGGGCATAACCACAGGGGGGCTCCAGATCATAGCCAAAGGACAAGGCTAAGCGGTCTGGACTATAGCGTGTAACGAAATACCGGCAGGCGGCCGGCTTCCCCCCATCATCGGTCAATACCAGAAGCCACCCCGGAAAGAAGGCCACTAACAGGGATACCTCAAGCTCTGTCAAGTCTGCTCTGATGTCCAACCGTGAACTGATGTCCCGCAAATGCATCCAGGGAGGACTCCCGTATGAAGAGTGCATGTTGACATACAGACGGCTAAGGCACGCGTCTCGCACATCGAACACCTGTGATAACTCGCATGCAGGCCTCTTGCCGCCAACCCAAGCATAAACCCGTCCTCCCGCGTACCACTTTGATACTACCATGAACTTCCCCGGATGCGTCACTGTTCCCTTCCTCGGCGAGGGATGTACTTTCGGGTATCCCAAAGGCATGTACTCTACGTAGCACTCGAACAGATACCTTTGCAAGAACATCCAATCGACATAGGTCGACACCTGATACCGCCCATACGATCTCTGCATGTCATTCAAAAACTGGTCTAGACGTGAATACAAAGTGCCTAAGTATATCGGTGCCAAACTAATGCGGTTGCCTGCAGCCATCCGCACCGCTAACGGGAAAACCTTCTGAGAAACACCATCCTCGGGTGTCCCCTCCAACACAAACCTATACATATAGACAATGAGACACCCATCATGATCACCCCACCCTAGCAGAATATGCGGTATAACACATGGCAGCATGCTACATTACTTCTCTTTGTTCTTAAGCATGTTTTTTTCTCTAAGTATAACAATCGACACACTACATGTACAAAGCAATGGATATGCAGCATATGAGTAATGTAAGGATGAAAATAACAAAACGGAGTACCTCGAGAGAAACATGGCAAGGAAGGCAGATAGCTCATATCTCTCATCCCTGTAACAAGGACCCATATGGAAGTCATTGTCCGACATCACCCTCTGCCCGGGCCGCATGACTACTGTGCCATAGAAGTGCTGAATCCACCGACTATACGTGCCTTTGCGGTTGAGCTTCGTATCCGACAGAAAACCACTCAACGCCTTGACAGTCAGGCGCTCCTCCGCTGTCAACTTCGATACGCGGGCATCCTCTATCCCATGCATCGGTAGGCCGATCAATGTCATGACATCCAGAAGCGTCGGACCAATCTCCCCGAACTCCGTAATGAAGGTGTGCGTCTGTGAGCTCCACCGCCAAAGTAAAAGTGTGAGGCCGCTAATGTCCCTCACAGGATCAACACCCTTGTACATCGCCTCCGCCGCCGCTACTAGCCCAAGCACCTCCAACCTCTATCTCCAAACCTCGCGCCCCAAGATGTACACGCACCAGAAGCCCCAACTGGCCAGCATGACATTGTGGCTCTTGAACACGACATGTAACTACGGAATATCCTCACGCTCAGCCAACAAACCCAGTACATACCGCGGCGACATCACGGGAGCAACATCGAAGCTCGGCGCACGGACATACGGTGAAGGGACCATACGACCATCACCCATCGATGCAGAGCTCCAAGGCACCAAAAACACCTCAGCAGACAATCGTCGCGCCATCTCCCTCCACAACCCTTCGGGTGGACACCCGGGCACCGCCCCCTTCGCGGTCAGTAATGCGTTGCTCTGACTTGGAGTCTGATCAAAGCTCATCACTCCACCATCGGCAAAACTCAAGGGCACACCCGATGCATCAACCGGCATCGGTGCGTCCTCGTCGTCATCAAGCATGTCGCTTCGCGGCAACTGTGAATGCCTACTCGCCCCGTCGCGGAGCCGTGCACTTTGCTTTTTCCTTGACTTCTTTTGGGCTCCTCCATCATCACCCATCACGCCAAGAGAATCCAAGCCGTGCATGGTTTGCCCGGCATCGACCGCTTTCCCATTCGCCTTGCATTTTCCTCTTATTTCCTCTTCTTCCCTCCTTCTTCTCATTTCTTCCCTTTCTTCTTCCCTTTTCCTCTCCCTTTCTTCCTCCCTTCTTCTCCTCCTCTCCTCCTCTTACTCCTCTCAAAATACTCTCTCATCTTATTCTTACATATTCATCTATTCTCTATTGAGTGAGTTATCTTTGAGAAAATTGCAAGCTTCTTAGTTTTGGTTCTTGAAAGAATATAGATCTTCCCACATAAGAAGGGTTAGTCTTAGATTATTCATTGTAACATCTACTAAAGAAGGAGTTTGTCTGTTGTATTACATTGTAAATTTCTTTTCAATTGTAAATTGTTGGAAACCTTGGAAGGATTTCAGAAATTGTACTACAGTTTGAGCTAGCACCCGAAGCTAGCTGGTTAGTGGAAGGCTCGAGTAAGTCTCCCTAGTGTGGAGTGCTCGGGGACTGGACGTGAGCTGGTGGGGCCAAACCAGTATAAATCCTTGTGTTAATTTATTATTATTACTTATGTCATTACTTTGTAATCTCGTTTTTTTAATTTCTACTCAAAGTTGTAAAACACCTATTCTTTTTTTTTCGGTAAATAAAAATATATATCAACCGATGAAACAAAAGTACAACATCTGCAAGGGGCATACCCCAGGAAAACAACAACGAAACCTGAGTCTTATTAAGTAAGAGCGAACAGAAAACCTATGCTAGGCAGGAACATGCCACACAGGCCACAAAAGAGAAAATTTAATACATAACAATGAAGCTAGATCAACAAAAGAAATACAAATGACCCAGTAGTGACCACACGAGAAGCCACGCAAAATCTAGAAGTCCAGGTGGAAAGAGCATCACACAAAAACTGCGATATAGCATGCTAAAAGTTGCATCGGTCTGTCTGTACACAAACCGATCACCCAAAAGTCGATCTGACCAAAAGATGATGGAATCAGCCGAATATGGAGTCGGGGAGTTGCCATTCACCCTGGAACCATCGGTTAGTCAGGGTATTGGCCACTTTTCTGCAAGAGAATAACCTCCAACGGATGATCTGCACAAGACCTACAGAACAAGAAACCACATCAGTATACTTATTCTGGAAAGAACGAGAATTCCGCTCTCGCCAGATATAGTACACCAACGCCGCAAATGCTATCCGACAAACAGATGTCGGTAATCCAGGGCCTTGCCATTCAGAGGAAGCTCTATCAACCAAACCCTGCCAACTCAACATAGGCCAGATAAAATTGCTTTTCTTTTGAATAATAGACCATAATCTGATCGTGAAAGGGCAATTAAAAAATAGATGATCAAGGGACTCAAAAGGAATGCGACAGAAAACAAAGCTCATGCTAGGAATAACATGAAAAGCAAAAAGCCTATCCTGCGTACTTAACCTCTCCCTAATGGCCAGCCATAAGATGAAGTTATGACGTGGAACACGCCACTTACACGACAGTAAGCAAGCCCATCTAGCTAACAGCCGCTTTTGACGAAGGGCTTCCCACGTACTCGCAATGGAGAAATCCCCAGAACCACTAACCGTCCTGTCACGACCCGAACCCACGGGTAGGCCCGTGAGCTAGGCACGTGACCGGCCGCAGACCCAATAGGCTCCAACCGAGGGCTCTGCCAGGCCTTACTACAATCATTTGACTCCAAAAATAATTCTAATTTACGGACTTCCAAAAATTCGAATAAAACTCTCATTACATGTCTTTAAAACTTATAAAGAAAACTCGAGGAGACCTAAGCTCCTTACATCAGTTAATGCATAACGAAAATTAACATAGACTAAAATGTTCGAATAATGGACACTCATTATTCTAAAAGTTCTCTTCGGGCACTACTCCCCTGCGTGGCTCATACGGCTCCGCTTCCCTTAAGTCGTCACCTGAAAAGTAAGGAATGAGCGAAAGCCCAGCAAATACACCAGCCATGTTCCTAAAATAAGTTTGAAATTTCTAAAACATGCCATGGGTTTTCTTTCAACAAATCCAACATTCGGTCATTGTCATTCTTAAAACCTTTTCCAAATACATATACACATATATATGAAGATTCAAAAAGAGGATTTTCAAATATGAGTACGATCATCGTTAATTACATTCACATCAAACGCATATTTTTCTTTCGTTAGGTATGTTGCGGTCAGCGTACGAGCCCCCCTGACTAGGGCCCGAAATCCCTCCTACACCCGGGATAAAATTTTGTGGACGCATGGGCGAACCACCAGCCACAGTACTGTGCATCAACGTATGAGCCCCGTTGACCAGGGCCCGAAATCCAACATTCCCCCGTTGGATATGGGGCACAACAACCAAGACAAGTTTCATTTGCTCATTCAACATGTACTCAGTAAAATCCATAACATTTGATTCACATAACATTCCATGGCATTCTTTCAAGTTACATTTGTCATCAAATACTTTAGAAATAAAACGTATGCAACATAAAACTTTAAACTTCAAATGGTCAAATCATAAATACATATTATAGTTTTCGCAAATAAATATACGGAGGAACATGACAGGGGTACTTACCTCGCTCAAAATCTGTTTCTGGTATTTGCTCAAATGCCGGCCCTAGCTCTTCACTATCAAAACCTAAATAACAAATCATACAGACGTCATTTATTGTCGCTCGGGCACGCTTAGGTATTAGGTTTCTTTTAGATGAGTAAAACTTTACCCAACCGTCCCCTGACTTATGTATAATTGCCTATTTGCCCCCAATGCCTAAAGTACCTTATTCACCCAGATATAACCTAAAAGAGTCATTAGAAATAATTTAATAACTTAATTTACTATTTAAAAAAATGCACCGAAATCTCTTTGACGAATAAAATTATTTAGCATGATTATCAAGCTTCGAAAAATCTGAAACTTTTACTGTATGTAGATCTTGAAAAAGTAATATAAGTTACTTCTTTGAGTTTTGTCCAAATAATATTCTAAAATATTTTAAAAATTCGAAAGAGACTGCTGGAATAAGATAGCTTTTTAGCGACACTTTGAAGTCCAATTTAAAACCACAGCTTTTCCCTCTCTCCGTGCAACATCTTCTTCTTCATACCAGCCCAGCACCTTTCTTTATCCACATTATTCCCACAGATTTCATGCGTAAGGCTCACACATGTATATAATCCTTTGTAGATCCATTAATCTATACACTAACCTTGCCACTATTATCCTTACCCATCTATGAAATACATAAACCCTTGGTTTGTGATCTGCGTTTTCGGCATAACTCCACGCACACATATACCCACAGCATGAACACACATTCATCCACCCGAACAAACACATATGGGGCTGTTTTGGCAGCCCCTCCTTCACTTCTACATGGCTGTCCTCATGTTTTCCTTTGGCAAAATCGCGGCTGCGCCAGGGTATTTACTTACGGCAGCCCACACTCCAACGATACCGCGCCGCACAAGCTGTCCTACAGCCGTTTCCCTTCCCCTTTTCCCTCAATTCTCACACGCCACAAACACAGCACTACTACTGCAATTCAGCCCCACTGGCAGCCTCCCCCTTTTCTCCTATTTCCCTTTGTTCATACCATACGATCATTAACAGCGCCACCACGCACGGCAGTCGCGCTGCCTTCCTTCTTCTTCTCCTTCGCACACTAACACCCACAATCTTCTCACGTCAACGGAATTTACAAGACTCATGCATACTATATACAACATCCACCACGACAACAGCCTATGACACTCTAAACCCATATAGTTTACACACCAAAATGTATATTTATGTAGCTCTGTATATTCAAAGAAAACTCACCGTAAGGATGACTCGATCTTCCGCAAGGTTGCCTGCTTCCTTCTTTTTCTTAGCGTCCCTTTTTCCCTCTCGACCGAGCTCCAGAATAGCAGGAACAAATCTTGATGCGGCTGCTTATAGAGACTATGAAAGACTAGGGTCGGCTGACCCTAGTAATAATATATGTGAATATATATCCATGGTAGAAAACCCTAGGCTGAAATTTACAATTAAAACCCCCCTCCCTTCTTAATTTGCTAATTACACGCAGTCTACCCGAACTTTTTTTATTTTATTTTAAAAGGCCCAAAGAGTTTACTTTGAAACTTCCATGCGTTTAAGAAACTTTTTACGGTGTTACCCAACCCGCTACTATAATCGCCGCTAAAAGTTGTTAAGAAAATACATTGATGTTCAGTAAAAATTATTGTTGCTATAAGTCGCTAATTAAAATACTGATGTTAAGTTAAAAGTGTCGTCGCTAGCTATAAAAATGTCTCTAAAGTAATAATAACCGGCTAACCATAGGTTCGGGATATTACACGTCCAGACGATCCTATCAGGCGTATCCGGGGCAGGACGAAAAGAGCTAGGGGTACTCTCGCGCAACTCCATGAGCTCAAGGGCAGGACACATGCCAACACCACGATGAGCCAAAGATCACAGCAGAAACCCTCGCTCGCCTATCCAGACCCGAGTCAGAAATAATCCTACCAGAAAGGGTAGGAATGATAGGGCCTATCGGATGTCACCAATCAAACCACAGAGAGATCCTACTACCATCCCCAACTATATACCGAGGGAAAGAACGAATCATATCCCTAACCATGAGAATCTTACGCCAAGACCAACTACAATCGCTAGGGCAAGAGACTTCCCAAAAACTCCGACCTATCAGAATATTGGACTTGACCCGTCGCGGCCAAAGGGAGTCCGACCTAAAGGATATGATAGACCAAATGTGCCTAGAGATGGCAGCAAAATTCCACACCTCAATCTGCTTAATACCCAGGCCACCCTCTACCTCAGGACAACATACATCAGCCCAAGCCACCTTGGCTCCCGTGGTACAAAGACCCGTACCCTTCCAAAGGAAAGCTCAAAAAATCCTCTCCATATCTAGAATCACTTTCTTTGGAAGGATAAAAACTGAAGCCCAGTACACTTGGATAGAGAACAAAACTGATCTAATCAATTGGACCCTACCAGCATACGAAAAGTAATTGCAAGTCCAATGCTTGACTTTCTTCACGATGCGGTCCAGAAGAAGCTGACAGTCCTCTTTCCGTAAACAAGTGGAAATCAGAGGGACTCCCAAATATCGCATAGGGAGCTTTCCCTCAAGAAAGCCAAGACAAGAAGAGATCAAAGCCTTGGTAGAAGGCTCAACACCAGAGAAAAAAACATGGCTCTTATTCGGATTGGGGACAAGTCCCAAGAACTGCTGGAAGACAGAGAGCCCATGTTTCAAGACCTGAACCGAAGGAAGGTCACCCCGACAAAAAAACATGAGATCATCAGCAAAGGCAAGCTGGAAGATACCATCCTTTTGGCACCTCCAGTGGTAACGAAACTGACTACCAACTACTAGTCTCTGCAACATCCCTGCAAGAACATCCATGCAAATAACAAAAAGGTAGGGGGACATCGGATCCCCCTGCCTGATACCTCGCCTACCCTGAAAGAAACCATTAGATTCCCCGTTAATGATGATAGAAAAGCTCGTGCTAGAGACACATGCTTTGATCCATCTAATAACTGTGGGGGGAAATCTAAGGCAAATCAACACATCAAAGATAAAATCCCAATGCAAACAATCATAGGCCTTCATCAAATCCACCTTCATAGCACATCTAGGTACCCTAAAGTCCTCCCGATGATAGTTCCGCATGAGCTCCTGAGACAAGAGGATATTATCTGCAATACTTCGAGAGGCAACAAAGGCCGTCTGGGAAGGATCAATGAGGTCCCCAAGCACCACCTTAACACGATTAGCAATGATCTTGGCTATCACTTATAAATCGTGTTACAACAAGAAATAGGCATGTAATCATTAAGGCTCAAGGGATTAGTCACTTTGGGAATTAAGACAAGAAAAGTATGGTTAACTTCTTTGAGAAGCTGACCATTACCAAAAAAATCCTGAATCGCTTCCACAATCTCTTCCCCCACAATATGTCATGCCCTCTTAAAAAAGAAGGCGTTATATCCATCAGGACCAGGGGATTTACCATCCTTGTGAGAGAAGAAAACCTTATGAATCTCATCCTCAGAAACCTCACGACCCATCTCACGCTGCTGAGAATCAGAAAGGGATTTCGACATCCAGTTCCTCAGCTCAATGAAACCCGGATAATGACCCGGACCACGAGATAAAAAAAACACCTATTCACCAAGCTCTAGGTGTACTTAGGGACTTACAATTAGGTTCGCCGCTAACTTTCTACCCTTAACTTTGACTGGACAGTCCTTTACCACTTGGTCCGCAACTACCGAGTCACCCATTGCGGTAGAAATGCATAGCGGAACTAAGGGCTCTAAATGTTTACCTAAACGTTTAATAAAAGTACACAAATGCAAAGAAATGAGTAGCACCGGAATCAAACAATACTTTTGCAAATGTAGAAGAAACAGGGAGTGTACCAGTAACCACCGATTCCGAAGCCTGAGTGTGAGGACCTTAGTTTAATCTAGCTGTAAACTTCAATTCATGCTTGTTATTATGCATGTAGCATGATACCTTTCTTAATTGAAGATCTTATGCATTATATGAGTGGTCTTCCTGACCTATTTATGTAGAACAAGTTGTATGCTTGTGTTGGCATAAAAGCACCTCGAGTTGGTGGATTGACTTATTCTTAATCCTGATTAGTTGGTCTTAAGCATGATTAGTTATCCCTAAGCATGATTGGTTGAGCCGTATCGTAATTATGCTAATCTGGATTAGCTAAGGTTAATCGTGATTAGTTAGTGACTAAGCTTGATTAGTTTGCCCTAGTCTTGATTAAGCTAATTGTGATTACTTAGTTATTACTAGTTTAACTAGTACTAATTAAGCTTATTAGGTATAAAAATTGATTTGTGTTGTCATATTCTTATTGGTAAGACTTGGAAGTAGTCTAATAACATTGAAACATTTGTTTCTCTAGGGAGAAATCTTAGCAGATTTTTCTAAACTTTAGTGACTCATGTCTTCTAATTTTTAAAGTAAAAATAAGAAGAGAAGAGAGAAGGGAGCTGCCTAGTTTTAGAGAAAACTATAGAAGAGGTTTGAGAGCTTGAAGAAGGAAGAGAAAAGGAGAATTTGCTGTGATAATTTCAGATTAGTAACCCTTGATGTTTTGATGTTCTCTTCTTGACAAAGGAGGGAGAACTTGATGAGTTCAACGCCCTAATCTTATCAAAGGTAGGGTTTTTACATATGAGCAGATTTGAGTATGGTTTTAATCATGGTTGGTGTGTATATATATGGTGTGTTATGTGCTTATGGAGTGTTAGAATTGGATCAGAGAAATCTGGGCAGATTCTACGTTGATCTTTAAACATGAATATCTCATTCAATACTTGTTGGATTTGAGTGTTCTATAGCTTTCTGGAAATATGAAGATGTTATCTTTAACATTGGTGCTTTGATCACTCTCTAATTTGAAGTTTATACTTCTGTAAATTGCATAAATATGAAACTGGTCGAAACTGATTAAACTGGACAGATTCTGTGTTGATATTTAAACAAGCATATCTCATTCAATACTTGTCGGATTTGAGTGTTCTCTAACTTTATGAAAAGCTTAAGATGTGTGCTCTAACATGATATTGTATATCACTCTCAAATTCGAAGTGTATGTCACCCTAAATTGCTTTGAAGTGGAACTGGTCTGCTTTCAATGAAACTGTTTTAAGCTAAGAAATGCATATAAATGTTTTATACTATACTTGATGTGTTTAACATTTTCTATGCATTATATCATGCTATAAATCATGTGAGTCTTCGGAAGTAGTGATCGGGGGTCAAAGGCCGGCAAATCGGGTTATATGGAAACAGGATATATGTTGAGCTTCCTCAGCAGGTTAACCTCTCAGGGCATTACGTTGTGCCGTGTATGCTGTCAATATGTATGAATTCTTGTGAAAGGTCTAAATTTATCACTCATATATTGAATTTGATAGGCTCATCTTTTGAGTTATCAATTTAGGGTCTTACCAAGAAAGGATGGTAGGTGAACGAGCATTCAGCTAATGGTTTGGGCTCCTTAGAGTCGTTATGATATGTATTATGCTTGATTTAATTGTTGCTCGTTCGCTGCATTTTATCATATGTCATGCATGAGTTGAAGATAATCATGTTTTGTTTGGCTTATGCACGCTTGTTATGATTAAGATAGTGTTTATATTGGTCCTATGTTTGCTCAACTTAGCTGTTGCTAACCCCTTTTCCATCTCTACCTTTTAGAAACTGTAGAAAATCAAGAAATGAAAGGCGAGGGTGTTGGCAAGGAAAACTTTGAGTACCCCTTTGTGCCCAAGAATCAAGGATAATAAGTCCTTGTCCACTTGTAAATAGGAGTGAGGTGTGCTATGTAGTTATGTATCATTTGTTTATGAGTTAGTGAGAAGTGTGGTGTGCTTATGTGCCTATATGTTTGGATTTGTAAGGATGGATGAATGTAATATATGTCTTAAGGACTTCATGGGTGTTTTTTTTTATTTCAAACGCAAACTAGCGCACTCTGATTACCTTCGGAAGAAGGTTAGCATGTTAGCGTAGGTGTTGTTGCTTCTTGGGGCCTGACAACTAAGATGGTATCAGAGCATAAGTTTTGCTTATTAGCCAGGATATGATCTTCAGAGTTAAGTCTTAAGCTTGATCTTAGAACTTCAGTTTTTTCTAATTTCATGCCTCTTTTTATAGGTACGAATGGCTGACAGAGAAGCAAGTTCTTCGGGAAAAGACGCCGACAGTGCTTTGAAAGATATGTATGTGATATTGAGGCGTATGGTCGCTTGCATGGAGAATCAGCGGAATTTTTTTTTTGGTAAATAACAATCTCAACCACCGAGGATCCAACCTTGATCTAAGGTAAATCTGAAATGCAAAAGAATTTCATGAATATGCATTCCACCAGAGTTTGTTGGAAAGGGTGATCCAAACAAAGCTGAAATTTTGATTAGGAATTTGGAGAAAATCTTTAAAACCATGGGGTTGAATGATGAGATGAAATTATTACTTGCAGCTTTTAGACTTGAAAATGATGCTGCTTGTTGGTGGGAAATGATTGATAGCAAATGGGCAGTGGCTCAAACAGTTCTCACTTGTGAATTGTTTAAAACCGAGTTCACTAAAAACTACATTCCTTGAAATGTTAAACTGAAAAGGGAGGCTGAATTTCTGAATTTTGAGCAGGGCAATCTAAAGTTGCAACAATATGCAACCAAGTTCACATCATTGGCTAGGCATGCTTCGTACTTGGTAGAGGGAGAAAATAGGAGGGCTAGAAAGTTTCAATATGGTTTGAAGCCTAAAATTCAAGAAAAGATCTGAATTCTCAATATTGATGACTATTATGAAATGGTAGACAGAGCTTTGCTCATTGAGAAGAGTGAGGGGGACATACAGAGGAAAAGGGCACGGTTGAATGGAACTAGACCAAATCTTTCGAATTGGCAAGGTGGAAGGAATTTTAACACCGGTGGTAATAAAGTGCAAAGAGCAGGGGCATATAATGATCAAAGAAGCATGCAGCAACCTAAGGACAAGCTTGCAACTCAACAAATTCAACAAGTACAAGGGTACAAATTGACTTGTTCTTATTGTGGCAAGGTTGGACATAGTTCTGATTCTTGCTGAAAGAAGGAAGGGAAATGTTCTGGTTGTGGATCCTTGGATCACTGTGTGAATGATTGTCCTAATCCGAGGCCAAAACCCATTCAACAAAGTGGGAAGCAGGGAACGAGTATAGGTCGAGGTACGGGGAAACCAAGACTTCAGGGAAAGGCTTTTACTTTGGGACAAGAGGAGGCAAGAAATTTGGCCGAAGTGATTGGAGGTACACTTTCTATTTTTTAGCACTTGGCACGAGTTTTGGACTGAACCCACCGCGGCCAAAGGGAGTTCGACCTGAAAGATATGATGGACAAAATGTGCCTAAAGATGGCAGCAAAGTTCCACACCTCAATCTGTTTGATACCCAGACCACCCTCTTCCTTGGGACAACATACATCAGCGCAAGCCACCTTGGCTCCCATGGTAAAAAGCCCCGTACCCTTCCAAAGGAAAGCTTGTAATATCCTCTCCATCTCTAGTATCACTTTCTTTAGAAGGATAAACACTGAAGCCCAGTACACCAGGATGGAGAACAAAACTGATCTAATCAATTGGACCCTATCAGCTTATGACAATTAATTGCAAGTCCAATGCTTGACTTTCTTCACGACGCGGTCCAAAAGAGGCTAACTGTCCTCTTCCCGCAAACAAGTGGAGATCAGAGGGACTCTCAGATATCGCATAGGGAGCTCTCCCACGAGAAAGCCAAGACAAGAAGATATCAAAGCCTTGGTAGTAGGCTCAACACCAGAGAAAAAACATGGCTCTTATTAGGATTGGGAACGAGTCCCGAGAAACAGCTGGAAGACAGTGAGAACATCCGTGCAAATAACAAAAAGGTTGGGGGACATCGGATCCCCCTACCTGATACCTTACCTACCCCGAAAGAAACCATTAGATTCCCCGTTTATGATAATCGTAAAGCTCGTGCTAGAGACATAGACTTTGATCCATCTAATAACCGTGGGGGGAAATCTATGGCAAACACATAAAAGAGAAAATCCCAATGAAACAATCATAGGCCTTCATCAAATCCACCTTCATGGCACATCTAGGAACCCTGAAATCCTCCCGATGATAGTTCCGCATGAGCTCTTGAGACAAGAGGATATTATTAATATCAACACTCAGAGAGGCAACAAAAGATGTCTGGGAAGGATCAATAAGGTCCCCAAGCACCACCATAACACGATTAGCATTGATCTTGGCTATGAACTTATATATCGTGTTACAACAAGAAATAGGCCTGTAATCATTAAGGCTCGAGGGATTAGTCACTTTGGGAATTAAGACAAGGAAAGTATGGTTAACTTCTTTGAGAAGTTGACCATTACCAGAAAAATCCTGAATCACTTCCACAATCTCTTCCCCCACAATATGTCATGCCCTCTTAAATAAGAGGGCGTTATACCCATCAGGACCTGGGGACTTATCATCCTTGAGAGAGAAGAAAACCTTTCGAATCTCATCATCAGTAACCTCACGACCCATCTCACGCTGTTGAGAATCAGAAAGGGATTTTGACATCCAGTTCCTCAGCTCATTCAATCCCGGATAGTGACCCGGACCACGAGTTCCCAACAAACTTTGAAAGTGGCCAACAATTGAAGCCGTAACCAAATCCGAGTCTTCTAGGATAGTCTTGTCAGACCGAAGAAGAGAACTAATTTTATTGAAATTCCTTCTCTTATTAATTGACTTAAAGAAAAATTCATTATTTTTATCCCCCACATCAAGCCAATGAATCCCAGATTTTCGCTTGAGAAAACTCTCCTCCTCTCCACTCACTCTAGCAAAAAGTTCTAGCTTCTCCTTTTCAATCCGACACCACATTAGGTCAAGAGGGTTCAACACTAACATGCTCTGAGCATACTCCAAGCAGGCCCTAGCTGCATTAAGTTTACCTAAAATGTTGCTAAACTGTTCCTTATTGAAGTCCTTAAGCTGTAACTTAAGCAGCTTTAGCTTCCTGACAAACCTGAACATGGCACAACCCGCAAGGGGCGTGCCCCCACACTTTACCAACCATAGGCAAAAACTTATAATGATTGGCCCACATATCAAAAAAAATTAAACGGCTTGGGCACCTTGTCAACCTTGACAAGAGAATGGATGAAGATGGGTGAATGATCAAAAATACCTCTAGGACAAAAAACCGCTTCAGATTTAGGAAAATTTAGAGATTCAAGTATTGTTAACAAGGACACGGTCAAGCTTTCTACAAATAGTATCACCATCATCCTAACAGTTAGTCCACGTATAAAAGCAACCAGAATACTTCAAATCTGAAAGTTCCGAAGTAATCGAACAATCATGGAACTCCTGATAGTAGAGAGGCCATCTATTGCTCCCCCCCTAATTTCTCACTCGGACTTTAGATGGCATTGAAATCGCCAAGATCTAAGCAAGGATCATTCCCAAAAAGGCGAGACCTATACTCAAGCTTCTGCCATAACACAGATCTTTCACTAGAATCATTCGAACCATACGTAAAGGAAACAAAAAAAGGAAACAACATATCTATTAAGTCCACTCGACAATGAATTATTTGATCAGACATACAAAGACAAGTAATATTAAATACTTTCGAATTTCACAAGACCCAAATTCTACCGTTAACTGAAAATTGGTAGTTATTAATAAAGGACTAACCAGGAAATCTACGGTCACAAATAACCGAGGCATTAGGAGCAGCTACTCTGGTTTCCAAGATCCCAAAAAGCATAACACCTAGGGAGGCAATCATATGTTGGGCCTCCGCTTACTTACCGCTAGTGTTAAATCCTCAAGAATTCCAGCAAAATATGTTATGCATGATACCAAGATACCAAAAGATGCTACAAACCTAGAAGAAAGAGTCTGGTGAACTTTCCCCTATGGGGGGAGACTTCTTCTTTTTCTTCTTCTTATTGTTAGCACTAGAGTCTAAGTTTACTTTATTACCGAAATGAGAAGAAGTATTATTTTTTGGAGAAAGCAAGCATGGAATGAAATCTGAGTTGAAGTCCGGATCTGAGCCAGACTCAGCGAGTAAATGCAAGTCAGACTGTAAATGAAAATCAGAATGCAAAATAGGATCAATAATAGGCAAATTAAGCACATGAGAAGGTACCTCCAGTAGTATAGACTGCTGAATACTGACCTTCTCATGAGAACAAGTATGTTAGGCACCAACATGTGCCTGAATACCAAGCTCTTGCTGCTGCCTAGTCTCTTGCTGATAACGGCCCTGTTGAATACCTACTACAGATAAAGAAGAACCCATGCTGACTTTATCCTTACCTTTGTTTTTCACTGCTGAACACACTGTATCTTTCGCAAGTGCAGCAACAGGGATAGTAGAGGTCGTGTTAGACCGGTTTGGGACAGAAACTAAGGGATGAATAAGGGGTATTTTTCTCAATCCGTGCACAAGACAGGGTAGTATATCCAAACACATGCACACCGTGCAGACTGGAGGGCGCCACTGATAATCTGCCCGTACAGTCACAGGATCAGAGAGGGAATCCCCTTCATGCAAGGTACTCACGTCCGGCACAATAACAAGCTCCCTGGTGGCACAAACCTCAACACATACTCGAGCAAAACTAATCATGTCACAGCTCTCCATAAACGAGTTCGCATATAGTGGCTTCCCAATGACACTTGTTACGTAACTCAACCAACTAGCTGTTAGGTACTCAACCGGAATGCTATAGAGTCTAACCCACAATGGTAGTTCATCAATGGATTCCTTGCACAAATTCATACCAAGTCTCAAACGTTGCAAGACAATTAGCTTATTCACAAAATACCACGGACCCGAATCTAGAATCTTGTCTACCATGTCCACATAAGAGAATTTGAAAAAGTAAAAGCCCTTGTCATTGACTAGAACCTTTTGTAACCCATCTTTCAACAACAATTTACGGGCAATGTTGTTAACTGGAAAATAAGGCAATTTTTTTATCAACGAAGTAGCCCATAACACAATTATCCCACAATTCAATACCCTATTCGGCACTAATTTTAGGGGGAGAAACTTGTACCTTTCCGTCTGAAATTGTCGGCAGGAAGTAAGATAATTTCATCTTTCCGTTAGAACTGGAAGGCCCCGATTTTACCTTGTCTACCCAGGATGGATGTTGGGAAGGAACAATAAGGCTTTGAGTGTCGTCCCTATTATCTCCTCCTCCTTTAGCCTCGCAAAAGGCAGCCCCTCCCCTGGGACGAGCAACGCCCCGATTGCCTCTACCTCCTCTGGCAGCTCTGCCGATACCACATCTATCCCGAGAGCGAGAGCAAGACACCAGTCGCGACTCCAAACCCAGCTACTGCCGAAGAGAGTCTACATCTGCCTGTAAGGCACATTTCTCATCACCGAACATTCGCCGGTACTCAAGCTCCTCCATAATCAGGCCAAACTAACAGGCCGACAAAGTACCGCTCAAGAAGCGATCCTGTAACCCACTAGTTTCTGCTAGAGCGGCTACTTCTTCATTAGAACCCTTTAAACCATCACTTATCTTCGAAAGAGATCCATTACCCTCTACTAGGACTGGACATTCATGAAAATCACTACCCAAAGGGCTAGGGGTAGCCTCCCAACGCTTTAACGGCGGGGAGGGAGAAGCCACCAGACTAGGAACACAAGTGACATCATCACGAGCAGACTTGGTTTGCAGCTTTAAGAAATCAGATACCCGAATGCCGACAGGTGCCACTAACGAGTGACCATTGCCACGAACGGACAAGATGCCATAGGGAAAAAGCCAAAGGGTTACCACAACCCACCCACAAAAAAAATTAATAAATAAATGCTCGTACGTTGCTTTCTAGAGGTTGTGTAGGGTACCTCTGTTATGCAATTGATCACGGTAAGAAAGAGCAAAAAATTGAATACATTCCAGTTATTCATGAGTTCAGTGATGTGTTCCCTGATGATATAAAAGCTCTACACGCTGATCGAGAATTTGAATTTGTTATAGAGTTATTGCGAGGGTCAAGTCCTATTTCTAAAGCTCCATATAGAATGGCTACAACATAGATGAAAGAGTTGAAGGTTCAGTTGCAAGAACTACTAGATTTGCCTTATTCTTTTTTTTCGATAAATAAAAATATATATCAACCGATGATACAAAAGTACAACATCTACAAGGGGCATACCCCAGGAAAACAACAACAAAAAGTGAGTCTTGTTAAGCAAGAGCGAAAAGAAAACCTAAGCTAGGCAGAAACAAGCCACATAGGCAACAAAAGAAAAGAGACAATACATAACATCGAAGCTAGATCAGCAAAAGAAAATACAAAGGACCCAATAGCGACCACAAGAGAAGCCACGTGGAGTCTGGAGATCCTGGTGGAAAGACCATCACACTAAAACTGCGATAAAACATGCTATAAGCTGCAACGGTCTGTCTGTACACAGATCGATCACCCAAAAATCAATCTGGCCAAACCATGACTGATCAGGCAAATATGGAGTCGGGGAGCTGCCATTCACCCTAAAACCATCGGTTAGCCGTGGTATTGGCTACTTTTCTATAAGAGAATAACATCCACCGGATGATCTGCACAAGACCTGCAGAACAAGAAACCACATCAGTATACTTATTCTGGCAGGAACGAGAATTCCACTCTCGCCAGATATAATACACCAACACCGCAAATGCTATCCGACAAACTGATGCAGGGAATCCAGGGCCCTGCCACTCAGAGGAAGCTCTATAAGCCATACCCTTCCAACTTAACATAGGCCAGTTAAAATTGCATTTCTTTTGAATAAAAACCATAATCTGAACGTGGAAGGGCAATTAAAACATAGATGATAATGGGACTCAAAAGGAATGCGACAGAAAACACAGCTCATGCTAGGAATGACATGAAAAGGAAAAAGTATATCCTGCGTACTTAACCTCTCCCTAATGGCCAGCCATAAGACGAAGATATCACGCTGAACACGCCACTTACACGACAGTAAGCAAGCCCATCTAACTAGCTGCTGCTTGTGACGAAGGGCTTCCCACGTACTCGCAATGGAGAAATCCCCAGAACCACTAACAGTCCAGACGATCATGCCTGGCGTATCCGGGGCAAGACGAAAAGAGCTAAGGGTACTCTCGCGTAACTCCATGAGCTCAAGGGTATTGGACAGAGGCCAGCACCACGAGGAGCCCATGATCACATCAGAAACTGTCGCTCGCCTACCTAGACCCGAGTCAGAAATAATCCTATCAGCAAGGGTAGGCATGATGGGACCTATCGGATGCCACCAATGAAACCACAGAGAGATCCTACTGCTATCCCCAACAATATACCAAGGGAATGAGCGAATAATATCCCTAACCATGAGAATCTTATGCCAAGACCAGCTACAATCACCGGGGCAGGAGACTTCCCAAAAACTCCTTCCTATCAAAATATTGGACTTGACCTACCGCGGCCAAAGAGAGGCCGACTTGAAAGATATGATGGACCAAATGTGCCTAGAGATGGCAGCATAATTCCACACGTCAATCTGCTTAATACCCAGGCCACCCTCTTCCTCAGGACAACATACATCAGCCCCAGCCACCTTGGCTCCCGTGGTACAAAGCCCCGTACCCTTCCAAAGGAAAGCTCGAAATATACTCTCCATCTCCAGAATCACTTTCTTTGGAAGGATAAAAATAGAAGCCCAGTACACCTGGATAGAGAATAAGACTGACCTAATCAACTGGACCCTACCGGCATAAGGCAGGTAATTACAAGTCCAATGCTTAACTTTCTTCACTATACGGTCCATGAGAGACCGCCAATCCTCTTTCCGCAAACAAGTGGAGATCAGAGGGACACCAAGATATCGCATAGGGAGCTCTCCCTCGAGAAAGCCAACACAAGAAGAGATCAAAGCCTTGGTAGTAGGCTCAACACTAGAGAAAAAAACATGGCTCTTATTAGGGTTGGGAACGAGTCCCGAGAACTGTTGGAAGACACTGAGACCATGTTTCAAGACCTGAACCGAAGGAAGGTCACCCCGATAAAAAAGCATGAGATCGTCAGCAAAGGTAAGCTGAAAGATACCATCCTTTTGGCACCTCCAGTGGTAGCGAAACTGACTACCAACTAATAGTCTCTGCAGCATCCCTGCAAGAACATCCATGCAAATAACAAAAAGTTAGGGGGACATCGGATCCCCCTGCCTGATACCACGCCTACCCCGAAAGAAACCATTTGATTCCCCATTTATGATGACCGTTGGGGGAAATCTAAGGCAAATCAACACATCAAAAAGAAAATCCCAATGCAAACAATCATAGGCCTTCATCCAATCCACCTTCATCGCACATCTAGGAACCCTAAAATCCTCCCGATGATAGTTCCATATGAGCTCCTGAGACAAAAGGATATTATCTGCAATACTCCGAGAGGCAACAAAGGCCATCTAGGAAGGATCAATGAGGTCCCCAAGCACCACCTTAACACGATTAGCAATGATCTTGGCTATGCACTTATAAATCATGTTACAGCAAGAAATAGGCCTGTAATCATTAAGGCTCGAGGGATTAGTCACTTTGGGACTTAAAACAAGGAAAGTATGGTTAACTTCTTTGAGAAGTTGAGCTTTACCAAAAAAATCCTGAATCGCTTCCACAATCTCTTCCCCCATAATATGCCACGTCCTCTTAAAAAATAGGGCGTTATACCCATCAGGACCAAGGGATTTACCATCCTTGAGAGAGAAGAAAACCTTTTGAATCTCATCATCAGTAACCTCACGACCCATCTCACGCTGCTGAGAATCAGAAAGGGATTTCGACATCCAATGCCTCAGATCATTCAAACCCGGAGAGTGACCCGGACCATGAGTTCCCAACAAACTCTGAAAATGGTCAACAATCGAACCCTTAACCAAATCCGAGTCTTCTAGGGTAGTCCAATCAGACCGAAGAATAGAACTAATTTTATTGAAATTTCTTCTCTTATTAACTGACTTGAAGAAAAAATTGTTATTTTTATCACCCACATCAAGCCTGTGAATCCCAGATTTTTGCTTGAGGAAACTCTCATCCTCTCCACTCACTCTAGCAAAAAGTTCTAATTTCTCTTTTTCAATCCGACGCCATACAGAGTCAAAAGGGTTCAAAGCTAACATGTTCTGAGCATACTCTAAGGAAGCCCTAGCCTCATTGAGTCTACCTAAAATGTTGCTAAAGTGTTCCTTATTGAAGTCCTTAAGCTGTAAGTTAAGCAGCTTTAACTTCTTGATAACCCTGAACATAGTACAACCCGCAAGGGGTGTGCCCCACACTTTAGCAAGTAGAGGCAAAAACTTATGATGATTGGCCCACATATCAAAAAATTTAAACCGCTTGGGCACCTTGTCAACCTTGAGAAGAGAGTGGACGAAGATGGTTGAATGATCAGAAATACCTCTAGGACGAAAAACCGTTTCAGATTTAGGAAATTTAGAGATTCAAGTATCATTAACAAGGACACGGTCAAGCTTCCTACAAATAGTACCACCATCATCCTGACAGATAGTCCACGTATAAAAGAAACCAGAATACTTCAAATCTGAAAGTTTCGAAGTAATCAAACAATCATGAAACTCCTGATAGTAGCGAGGCCATCTACTGCTACCCCCTGACTTCTCACTCGGACTCTGTATAGCATTAAAATCACCAAGAACCAACCAGGGATCATTCCCAAATAGGCGAGACCGATGCTCAAGCTCCTGCCAGAGCACAGATCTCTCACTAGAATCATTAGAACCATACACAAAGGAAACAAAAAAAGGAGGCAACATATCTATTAATTTCGCTTTACAGTGAATTATTTGATCCGACATACCAAGACAAGTAACACTAACTACTTTGGGATTCCATAAAACCCAAATTCTACCATTCACAGAAAATTAGTAGTTATTTATAAAGGACCAACCCGGAAATCTATGGTTATATATAACCGATGCATTAAGGGCTACTACTCTGGTTTCCAAGATCCCAAAAATCATAACACCTAAGGAGGCAATCATATGTTGGGCCTCCACTTGCTTACCACTAGTGTTGAATCCTCGAGAATTCCAGCAAAGGATGTTATGCATGATACTAAAAACCAAAAGGACGTTAGAAGCAAAAAGTAAGAGTCAAGTGAAGTTTCCCCTATAGGGAGACTTCTTCTTTTTCTTCTTCTTATTAATAATACTAGAGCCAAGGTTTACTTTACTACCAAAATGAGAAGACATATTAGCATTTGGAGTAAGAGAGCAGGGAATGAAATTTGAATCAGAATCCGGATCAGAGCCCGACTCAGAGTGAACAATCAGGCCGGAATCTAAATGCAAATCAGAATGCAAAACATGATCATCAATAGGCAAATTATGAAAATGACAAGGTACCTTTGGTAGAGAAGACGACTGAATACTAACCTCCTGCTGAGAAGAAACATGTTGGGCACTAACCTGCACTGGGCTATCAAGCTCCTACTCGTGCCTAGTCTCCAACTGAGTACGGCTCTTCTGAACAGGATCAAGAGATAAAGAAGACGAAGAACCCTTACTGACTTTTTCCTTGCCTTTACTTTTCACGGTTGTCCACTATACTTCTTTTGCCAGAGCAGGAACAAAGGCAAGAAGGGACGTGTCAAATTGCTTCGGAACAGACATTGAAGGAAGAGGGGGCCTATCGCTGTCAGTCCGAGTACAAGACATGGTAGTATGTCCGAAGCACTTGCACACCGTGCAAACTGGAGGGCGCCACTGATAATCTGCCCGAACAGTCACAAGATCAGAGGGGGGATCTTCTTCCTACCAGATACTCAAGTTTGGCACAATAACAAGTTCATCAACGAGCTCCCTGGTTGCAGAACCTCAACACATACTCTGGCAAAACTTATCCGCTCACAGCTCTCAGTAAGCGAGTCCGCATATAGTGGCTTCCACTCGCTACGTAACTCAACTCACTAGCTGTCATGTACTCAACAGAAATGTTGTAGAGTCTAACCCATAACGGTAGAACATCAAGGGACTCCTTGCATAAATTCATACCAAGTCTCCAACGTTGAAAAACAATTAATTTGTTCACAAAATGCCATGGACCCGAATCCAGAATCTTGTCAACCGTATCCACAGAAGAGAATTTGAAGAAATAAAAACCCTTATAGTTAACTAAAACCTTTTGCAACCCATCTTTCAACCACAGTTTACGGGCAAATGTTGTTAATAGTTAAATAAGGCAATTTTTTATCGACAAAGTAGCCCACAACACAATTATCCCACAATTCAAGGCCCTTCTCAGCAATAACTTGAGGTGGAGAAACTTGTACCTTTCCTTCTGAAATCGTCGGCGGGAAGTAAGATAATTTCTTCTTACCTCTAGAACTAGAAGGCCCCGACTTCACCTTGTCAGCCCAGGATGGATGAGGTGAAGAAGCAATAAAGCGCTGAGCATCTACCCTAATATATGTTTCTCCCTTATCCTCACCAAAGGCTACCCCTCCCTTGGGTCGAGTATCATCCCAATTGCCCCTCCCTCCTCTGGCACTCCAGCCAGTACCACCTCTATCTCGAGAACGGGATCAAGAGCCCAACTGCCGCCTAAGTGAGTCCACCTCTGCTAACAACACACATTTCTCATCACTGACCTAACGTCGAAACTCAAGTTCCTCGATAAGCAAACCAAACTGACGGGCCGACAATGAACCACTCAAGAAATGATCATGTAGCCCACTAATTTCTGCTAGGACAGCTGCTTCCTTATCAGAACAGTTTGAACCATCAAATCTCTTCAAAAGAGATCCATCACTCTTTGACATACCCGAGGGGCCAGGGGTAGCCTCCCGATGCTTGATCGGCGGTGAAGGAGACGCCACCAAATTAGGAACACAAGAGACATTATCGTGAGCAGACGGAGCTTGCTGTTGTAGAAAATTGGATATCCGAGTGCCAACAGGCATCTGAAAAGAGCGACCGTAACCACGGGCTGACTCAGCCAAAGAAGGACCAGAAGACGCCATAAAGAATAGACCCAAAAAAAACAAAAAACTAAAACTAAAACTAAAAAAAAACAAAACAAAAAAAAACTGTGCAACCCTAATTAGGGCCGGTGCAAGGGAAGAGCAGGAAGGGAGCGGGGGAGCGGGAGGGGAAGGGAAGGGGGAGGGGGGAGAGGAGAAAACAGTGGCCAACCCGCAACAAGAACAAACCGCCGCCGACCAGTCACACGGAAGACAAAGAAGCCGAAAAGGAGAGCGCCGATTAGTTACATCAAGCCAGCAGATTCAACGGCCTGAAAACCAACCGTGAAACCAAGCTAAGCACGACCAGAACCAAGCCACTCACAGCCGCGACCAAAACGAAACCCGATCTGCACTTTCTCTCTCTAACGGAACACAAAACGTGCTACCTCCGACCAGAACTAGCCACCAGCCGCTAGCATAGAGGTCGCCGGCCGCCGTACTCCGGCCAACCTTACCAGAAACTGACCACCACATAAACACCGAACAGATCCGCGAAAAACTGGAGTTACGCTGGAAGCACGCCACGGAACCCCAGAAATAGACTACATCATCTAACTCTCTACAGCACTCTCTCTCCCTCTCTCTAAGAAAAAAAATCTGGCCACCTCACGGCCAAACCAAGGAAGGGAGGTCGCCGGCCGCTATAAGGGAGATCGTCGGCCGCCGAACGCAGGCTAACGGCGCCGGAAGCACTCTCTAATGGCTAGTTTTTTGAAAAAAAAGGGAGAAAAGGCTGAGAGTTGAAAAAGGTGTCTGCTTTTTTTTCTCCCCTGATAAAGGCCTTATTCAACCAAGTGTATCGCCTTGAGGTGCTCCTGTACTGTTTGTTAAAAAGAAAGACAGTTCGTTGAGATTGTGCATTGATTATAGGAAATTGAATCATGTGACTGTGAGGAACAAATATCCACTTCAGCACATTGATGACTTGTTTAATCAATTACAGGGTGCAATAAGCTTTATTTGAGATCAGGATATCATCAATTGAAAGTCCGGAAAGAAGATGTACCCAAAACAACTTTTAAAACACGTTATGGTCATTATGATGTCCTTGTTATGCCGTTTGGTGTTACTAACGTTCCAGCAGCCTTCATGGACATGATGAATTGTGTTTTTTTAGCCATACTTGGATTCCTTTGTTGTAGTCTTTATTGATGATATTCTTGTCTACTCCAAAGATCGTGAACAGCGTGAATACAATCTCTGGGTAGTGTTGCAAGTTTTACGTGAAAAGAAATTGTACGCAAAGTTCAGCAAATGTGAATTTTGGGTCGAGCAAGTTACATTTTTGGGACATATTATATCTAGTGTAGGCGTATCCATAGATTCAGTAAAGATTGAAGCGGTTATAAATTGACAACGACCGGCTACTGTGAAAGAAGTTCATAGCTTTTTGGGACTGGCATGGTATTACCGGATATTTGTGCAAAATTTCTCAATGATTTCAAGTCCATTAACAAAGCTTACTCAAAAATCAGTGAAGTTTATTTGGGATACAAAGTGTGAGGCTAGTTTTCAAGAATTGAAGCAACGATTGATTTCAGCCCCTATTCTAACTCTACCGGAAGGTAATGATAACCTTATAATCTAGGGCAAATTACACTTATATCCCTGAGGTTAGGGTATAATTACAGTCAAGGACAACGAGTTTCAAAATATAACATTTCGTGACCAAACCCTTTTAAAATGTATCAGCCGTGTCCATCCGTTAGGGTTCCATCCAAAAATTGTACTTTTTGTATGATGTCATCATTATGTATTTTTAAAATGACGATACTACCCCTTGTACTGTAAATACTGAATATTTTTAAAAAATTTTAATTTTAATTTTAAGCCTTAATTTAAAGTCACAATTAGGATTTTATTGAAACCCTAATTTGCAAATTAGGGTTTTCCTGAAACCCTAATTTCCAAATTAGGTCTAATCCCTCACCCCCGGCAGCCCCTTCCCTCCCCGCCGGCAACCCCCTCCCTCCCCGCCAACAGTCCCCTTACCCGCCGGTAGCCCCTTCCCTCCCTGCCGGCAGCCCTTTCCCCGCCGATAGCCCCTTCCCTCACCCCGACAGCCCCTTCCCTCGCTGCCGACAGTCCCCTTCCTCGCCGACAGCCCCTTCCCTCACCCCGACAACCTCTTCCCTCCCCGCCGACAGCCCCTTCCCTCACCCCGGTAGCCTCTTCCCTCCCCGCCGGCAGTCCCCTTCCCCGCCAACAGCCGCTTCCCTCACCCCGGCAGCCCCCTTCTCCTCCGGCAGATCCACCACCAGAGACGTCGCCGTCTCTCTTCCTCCTCCATCTCTTCTCTCCTCCCCCGCAGTAGGGGTGCGGCAATTGGGGGCTGTCCTTGACCCCGTTCATGCAGAAGTGACAGAAATAGGGTTGGGGGTTGGGGGGTGGGGGGTGGGGGTGCTGGGTGTGGGGAGAGGAAGAATAAACAGTAAATTAAGTGGGTAATTTATTTTAAAGTCAGGGGCAATTAAGTCTTTTTGTCAAAACCGTTAAGTATTTTTGTATTCCGTTTGTCAATGGACATAAGTGTTACATTTTGACTTTGTGTCCTCGCGTGTAATTACCCCCAAACCTCAGGGACATAGGTGTAATTTGCCCTATAATCTACAATGATGCTTCACATGTCGGTTTGGGTTGTGTTCTAATGCAGCGGGGAATGGTAATAGCCTATGCTTCAAGGAAGCTAAAACCCTATGAGAAAAACTATCCGAAACATGATTTGGAACTGGCAACAATTGTATTTACCCTGCATAAATGGGGCATTATTTGTATGGGGCAGCGTTCGAAGTGTACGCGGACCATAAAAGCTTGAGGTATTTATTTTCACAGAAAAAGCATAATATGAGGCAACGCAGATGGATGGAACTTCTCAATTATTATAATTGCTCCATCCAATATCATCCGGGGCAAAGCTAATGTAGTTGCTGATGCATTGAGTAGAAATCTATGGTTGCACACTTGATGATAAAAGAGTGGAAATTGTTAGAAGATGCATGCGTTTGGCAGCCTCGACTACTTAAGACAGGTATTGTCTTTGCCAATATTAGGGTGCAGTTTATTTTGATAGAAAGGATTAGAGAAGCACAAGCACGAGATCCAGAAGTACAAGCTATTTTGAAAGATTTGAGTTCCAAGTCAGATTTTACGTTGCATAGTGATGGTTTGCTTCGAATTGGTAAAAGAATGTGTGTTCCAAATGATGCTAGTTTGAGACGAGAGATAATGGAAGAAGCACATCGGTCCAAGTATTCTATCCACCCCGTTAGGTTGTGTCTTTGGTCTTCTCCAGCCTGAACTAGCCATAAGGTGGTGGCTAACGTCTTCCCCGGCGCCGACCTTCAGCTTTCCGGCGCTTATGCTTGTGTCCGACGGCTGTTTTCGCCGCTGTAAGTCGCGGCTGGTGTGGGTTCTTCTCAGTTTGGTCCTTAACGGGGTGTAAAAGTGCTCGCGGGTCTCTGTTTCTCTTCGCCGGCGTTCAAGTTTGGCTTGTAGCTCCGGCGGTGCTATGGGTTAGTTTGCAGTTGGTTTTGAATGGGTTAGGATAGGCTGGAGTTTGCTCACCGTTAGAGTGAAAGATTTCAGATTGGGTTTCGCTTGGGTCGCGGCTATTAATGGATTAGATTGGGTCATGGGTTAGCTTGGTGTTGGTTTTGCGGCTTTGGATCTGCCGGATTAAGCTGTTGCCGTCCGGTTTTGCTATCTCCTACTGCTTTTTTCCGACTTCTTCTTCTGTGTGGTCGTTGTTCTGTTCGTGTGTTGACCGGCGTTTGAATCTCCTTCTGCCGGTGGCGCGCGGCGGTCGTCGTTCCCCCTTCCCCTCATTTCCCCCCACCCTCTTCTCCTTCCCTTCCCCTCCCACTCCTTTGCTTTCTCCTACTATCCCCTTGCGGCGGCCCTAATTAGGGTTTGGCTGCAAGGCTGCACCGGCCCTAATTAGGGTTGCGCAGTAAAAAAATTTTTTAGGTCTGTTCTTTATGGCGTCTTCTCATCTTTCTTTGGCCTAGACTGGCCTTGGCAACAGTTGCTCTTTTTTTATGCCTGTTGGTACTCGGGTAGTCGATTTTCTGAAACAGAATGCTCTGTCTACTCATGATAATGTCTCGTGTTCCTAATTTGGTGACTTCTCCTTCACCGCCGATTAAGGATCGGGAGGCTACCCCTGGCTCATCGGGTAAGTCTAAGAGTGACGGATCTCTTTTGAAGCGAATTGATGGTTTAGATTATGCTGATGAGAAAACAGCTGTTCTAGCAGAAACTAATGGGTTACAAGATCGTTTCTTGAGTGGTTCGTTGTCGGCCCGTCAATTTTGTTTGCTTATTGTGGAGGAACTTGAGTACCGACGTCAGGTCGGTGATGAGAAATGAGTGTTGCAAGCGGAGGTGGACTCACTTCGGCGGCAGCTGGCCTCTCGGTCCCGTTCTCGAGATAGAGGTGGTATCGACTGGGGTGCCAGAAGAGGGAGGGGCAATCGGGGTGATACTAGACCTAGGGGAGGGGTTGCCTTTGGTGAGGAAAAGGGAGGAGGAGATTTTAGGGCAGACGCTCAGCACCTTATTGCTTCTTCACCTCTTACAACCTGGGCTGACAAGGTGAAGCCGGGGCCTTCTAGTACTAAAGGTAAGATGAAATTATCTTACTTCCCGCCGACGATTTCTGAATGAAAGGTACAAGTTTCTCCACCTCAAGTTATTGCTGAATAGGGTACTGAATTGTGGGATAACTGTGTTGTGGGGTACTTTGTCGATAAAAAATTGCTTTATTTCACTGTTAACAACATTGCCCGTAAGTTGTGGTTGAAAGATGGGTTACAAAAAGTTTTAGTTAATGACAAGGGTTTTTACTTTTTCAAATTCTCTTCTGTGGGTACGAAAGACAAGATTCTGGATTCGGGTCCATGGCATTTTGTGAACAAATTAATTATTTTGCAGCGTTGGAGATTTGCTATGAATTTATGCAAGTGGGTTGAGCTATAATATTCCTGACAGCTAGTGGGTTGAGCTATGTAGCGAGTGGTATTGGAAGCCACTATATGCGGATTCGCTTACTGAGAGTTGTGAGTGGATAAGTTTTGCTAGAGTGTGTGTTGAGGTTTCTGCAGCCAGGGAGCTCGTTGATGAGCTTGTTATTGTGCCATACTTGAGTACCTGCCAGGAAGCCCCCTCTGATCCAGTGACTCTTCGAGCAGATTATCAGTGGCGCCCTCCAGTTTGCACGGTGTGCAAGTGCTTCGGACATGCTACCTTATCTTGCCTCTGTTGCTGCTCTAGCGAAAGAAGCAGAGTGGACAACCGTGAAAAATAAAGGCAAGAACAAAGTTAGTAGGGGTTCTTCATTTTCTTTATCTCTTGATCGTGTTCAGCAGAGCTGTAGTCAGTTAGAGACTAGGCACCCGCAGGAGCTTGATAGCCATATGCAGGTTAGTGCCCAGCATGTGTCTTCTCAGTAGGAGATCAATACTCAGCGGTCTACTGTACCTGAGGTACCTTGTCAGTTTCATAATTTGCCTAGTGATGATCCTGCTTTGCATTCTGATTTGCATTTAGATTCCGGCCTGATTGTGCACTCTAAGTCGGGCTCTGATCCTGACTCTGATTCTGATTTATTTCCCCTCTCTCTTAATAATAACACGTCTTCTCTTTTTGGCAGTAAAATAAATCTTGACTCTAGTAATAATAAGAAGAAGAAAAAAAAAGAAGTCTCCCCGTAGGGGAAATTTCACCTGACTCTTACTTCTTGGATTGTAGCATCCTTTTGGTTTTTGGTATCATGCATAACATCCTTTGTTGGAATTCTCGAGTATTCAACACAAGTGGTAAGCAAGTGAAGGTTCATCATATGATTGCCTCCTTAGGTGTTATGCTTTTTGGGATCTTGGAAACCAGAGTAGCCGCCCCTAATGCCCCGGTTATATATGACCGTAGATTTCCTGGTTGGTCCTTTATAAATAACTACCAATTTTCCGTGAATGGTAGAATTTGGGTTTTATGGAATCCCAAAGATGCTAATGTTACTTGTATTGGTATGTCATATCAAATAATTTACTGTCAAGTGAAATTAATAGATAGGTTGTCTCATTTTTTTGTTTCCTTTGTGTATGGTTCTAATGATTCTGGTGAGAGATATGTGCTCTGGCAGGAACTTGAGTATAGGTCTCGTCTTTTTGGGAATGATCCATGGTTGGTTCTTGGTGACTTTAATGAGTCTGAGTGAGAAGTTAGGGGGTAGCAATAGATGGCCTCGCTACTATCAGGAGTTCCATGAGATTGTTTGATTAATTCAAAACTTTCAGATTTGAAGTATTCAGGTTGCTTTTATATGTGGACTAACTGTCAGGATGATGGTGCCACTATTTGTAGGAAGCATGACCATGTCCTTGTTAACGATACTTGGATCTCTAATTTTTCTAAATCTGAAGTGGTTTTTCGTCCTAGAGGTATCTCTGATCATTCACCCATCCTTGTCCACTCTCTTGTCAAAGTTGACAAGGTGCCCAAGCCGTTTAAAGTTTTTGATATGTGGGCCAATCACCATAAGTTTTTGCCTCTGGTAGCTAAAGTGTGGGGCACGCCTCTTACGGGTTGTGCTATGTTCAACGTTGTCAGGAAGCTAAAACTGCTTAAGTTACAGCTTAAGGAATTCAATAAGAAGCACTTTAGCAACATTTCAGGTAGACTAAATGTGGCTAGGGCTTCCTTGGAGTTTGCTCAGAGCATGTTAGCGTTGAACCCTCTTAAGCCCAATGTGGTGTCGGATTGAAAAGGAGAAGCTTGAGCTTTTTGCGAGAGTGAGTGGAGAGGAGGAGATTTTTCTCAAGCAAAAATATGGGATTCACTGGCTTGATAAGGGAGATAAAAATAACGACTTTTTTAAGTCAATTAATAAGAGAAGGAATTTTAATAAAATTAGGGTCGTGAGGTTACTGAGGATGAGATTCATAAGGTTTTCTTCTCTCTCAATGATGGTAAATCCCCTGGTCCTGATGGGTATAACGCCCTATTTTTTAAGAGGGCATGGCATATTGTGGGGGAAGAGATTGTGGAAGCGAGTCATGATTTTTTTGGTAATGGTCAGATTCTCAAAGAAGTTAACCATACTCTCCTTGTCTTAATTCCCAAAGTGACTAATCCCTCGAGCCTTAATGATTACAGGCCTATTTCTTGGTTGTAACATGATTTATAAATGCATAGCCAAGATCCTTGCTAATCGTGTTAAGGTGGTGCCTGGGTACCTCATTGATCATTCCCATACGACCTTTGTTGCCTCTCGAAGTATTGCAGATAATATCCTCTTGCCTCAGGAGCTCATGCGAAACTATCATCAGAAGGATTTCTGGGTTCATAGATATGCCATGAAGGTGGATTTGATGAAGGCCTATGATTGTTTGCATTGGGATTTTCTCTTTGATGTGTTGATTTGCCTTAGATTCCCCCCCCCCCCCCATGGTTATTAGATGGATCAAAGCCTGTGTCTCTAACACGAGTTTTTCAATCATCATTAACGGGGAATCTAATGGTTTATTTCGGGATAGACGAGGTATCAGACAGGGGGATCAGATGTCCCCCTACCTTTTTGTTATTTGCATGGATGTTCTTGTAGGGATGTTGCAGAGACTAATAGTTGGTAGTCAGTTTCGCTACCATTGGAGGTGCCATAAGGATGGTATCTTTCAGCTTGCCTTTGCTGATGATCTCATGCTTTTTTGTCGGGGTGACCTTCCTTCGGTTCAGGTCTTGAGACATGGTCTCTCTGTCTTCTAGCAGTTCTCGGGACTTGTTCCCAATCCGAATAAGAGCCATGTTTTTTTCTTTAGTGTTGAGCATTCTACCAAGGCTTTGATCTCTTCTTGTCTTGGCTTTCTTGCAAGAGAGCTCCTTATGCGATATCTGGAAGTCCCTCTGATCTCCACTTGTTTGCGGAAAGAGGACTGTCAGCCTTTTCTAGACCTCATCGTGAAGAAAGTCAAGCATTGGACTTGTAATTACTTGTCGTATGCTGGTAGGGTTCAATTGATTAGATCAGTTTTGTTCTATATCCAAGTGTATTGGGCTTCAGTTTTTATCCTTCCAAAGAAAGTGATATTAGATATGGAGAGGATATTTCGAGCTTTCCTTTGGAGGGGTACGGGGCTTTGTACCACGGGAGCCAAGGTGGTTGGGCTGATGTATGTTGTCCTGAGGTAGAGGGTGGCCTGAGAATAAGCAGATTGAGGTGTGGAATTTTGCTGCCATCTCTAGGCATATTTGGTCCATCATATCTTTCAGGTCGGACTCCCTTTGGCGATAGCGGGGGTCACGTCCAATATTCTGATAGGAAGGAGTTTTTGGGAAGTCTCTTGCCCAAGTGATTGTAGCTAGTCTTGGCATAAGATTCCATTGGTTAGGGATATGATTCGCTCTTTCCCTCGGTATATAGTTGGGGATGGTAGTAGGATCTCTCTGTGGTTTATTGGTGGCATCTGATTGGCCCTATCATTCCTACCTTTTCTGGTAGGATTATTTCTAACTCGGGTCTGGAAAGGCGAGTGAGGGTTTCCCTCGGTACCCTTAGCTCTTTTTATCCTGCCCCGGATATGCCTGACAGGATCGTTTCGACGGTTTGTGGTTCTGGGGATTTCTCCAGTGCGACTACGTGGGAAGCCCTTCCTCACAAGCGGCCGTTAGCTAGATGGGCTTGATTACTGTTGTGTAAGTGGCGTGTTCCACGTCATAACTTCGTTTTATGGCTGGCCATTAGGGAGAGGTTTAGTACGCAATATAGGCTTTTTGCTTTTCATGTCATCCCTAGCATGAGCTGTGTTTTCTTTCGAATTCCTTTTGAGTCCCATGAGCATCTATTTTATAATAGCCCTTTCACGTTCAAATTATGGCTTTTATTCAAAAGAAATGCAGTTTTAACTGGCCTATGTTGAGTTGGAAGGGTATGGTTGATAGAGCTTCCTCTGAGTGGCAGGGCCCTGGATTCCCAGCATCGGTCTGTCGGCTAGCGTTTATGGCATTGGTGTACTATATCTGGCAGGAGCAGAATTCTCATTCCTTCCAGAATAAGTATACTGATGTGGTTTCTTGTTCTGCAGGTCTTGTACAGATCATCCCCTGAAGGTTATTCTCTTGTAGAAAAGTGGCCAATACCCCTACTAACTGATGGTCCAGGGTGAATGGCAGCTCCCTGACTCCATATTCTTCTGATTCTGTCATGGTTTGGTCAGATTGATATTTGGGTGATCGGTTCGTGTACAAACAGACTGTTGCAGCTTTAAGCATGTTATATCCCAGTTTTAGTGTGATGGTCTTTCCACCAGGATCTCCAGACTCCACGTGGCTTCTCTTATGGTCACCACTGGGTCTTTTGTATTTCTTTTGCTGATCTAGCTTCGAAGTTATGTATTAACTCTTTTCTTTTGTTGCCAGTGTGGCATGTTTCTGCCTAGCTTAGGTTTTCTTTTTTGCTCTTGCTTAGCAAAACTCACGTTTCGTTGTTGTTTTCCCGGGGTATGCCCCTTGCAGATCTTATACTATTGTTTCATAGGTTGATATATATTTGTATTTACCGAAAAAAAATTGTCTTACATGTCAACAAGTTAAGTTCGAACATCACAAACCAGTTGGGTTTACTTCAACTGTTATCCGTGCCCGATTGGAAATGGGAGCATATTACCATGGACTTTGTATCAGGTTTACCTCGAACTCGAAATAGACATGATGCTATTTGGGTGATTGTTGACAGACTTACTAAATCTACTCACTTTCTTGCTATAAATGTGACTTACACCTTAGAGAAGTTGGCACGTATGCATATAAAACAGATTGTTAGATTCCACGGAGTACCGGTAAGTATTATTTCAGATCGAGATCCTCATTTTACTTCAAGGTTTTGGAAGGTTTTTCAAGATGCGATGGGAACTAAACTTGCTTTTAGCACATCTTTCCATCCACAAACATATGGTCAAAGCGAAAGGACAATTCAGACCTTGGAGGATATGTTCTATGGAATTGAAAGGCAACTGGGATGATCACTTGGTACTTGTAGAGTTTTCGTACCATAATGGCTACCATTCTAGCATTGAAATGGCACCATTTGAAGCTCTATATGGCAGAAAGTGCAGATCTCCAATTTGTTGGGATGAAGTTGGTGAAAAATATTTACTAGGACCCGAATTGGTGCAAGAAACCACAGAAACTAGGGATGAGCAGCGAACCAATAAAACTGATCCGAACCGTTCAAACCGATGGAACCGGACCGATCGAATCCAAACCGTTGATGAGCTTGAATGGTTTGGTTTGAGATTTTCAAACCGAAGCCGGTTCAGTTCACGGTTCAGGATTTACAAACCCGAATTAAACCGAACCGAACCTAAGGTATATAGGAATTAAATAAAAAATATATACCTTGACCCTGGTTAGCTAGATAACCAAGGTCTAAGATGACTTTGGTCTTTGGAGACCTATTATTCAGCCAATCAGCCCCTTCTCTTTCATTCATCAGAGACTTCAGCCGTAACTCTCTCCAATCTACATTATATCGCACTATCGTAGCGCAGCTACTTTAAGGGTCACCCCACTTTTTATTGAAGATTAAGGTAACTGGCTCACTGGCCAGTTTTTACTTTCGTTCCAAAATCCCAACAGAATTTTCTTGGATGACATGAAAAGCAAAAAGCTTATATTGCGTACTAAACCTCTCCCTAATGGCCAGCCATAAAACGAAGTTATGACGTGGAACACGCCACTTACATGACAGTAATCAAGCCCATCTAGCTAACGGCCGCTTGTGAGGAAGGGCTTCCCACGTAGTCGCAATGGAGAAATCCCCAGAACCACAAACCGTCGAAACGATCCTGTCAGGCATATCCGGGGCAGGATAAAAAGAGCTAAGGGTACTCTCGTGCAATTCCATGAGCTCAAGGGGATTGGACACAGGCCAGCACCACGATGAGGCAAAGATCACATCAGAAACCCTCGCTCGCCTATCTAGACCCGAGTAAAAAATAATCCTTCCAGAAAGGGTAGGAATGATAGGGCCAATCGGATACCACCAATCAAACCACATAGATATCCTACTACCATCCCCAACAATATACCGAGGGAAAGAGCGAATCATATCCCTAACCATGAGAATCTTACGCCAAGACCAGCTACAATCGCTGGGGCAAGAGACTTCCCAAAAACTCCTTCCTATCAGAATATTGGAGTTGACCCACCGCGGCCAAAGGGAGTCCAACCTGAAAGATATGATGGACCAAATGTGCCTAGAGATGGCAACAAAATTCCACACCTCAATCTGCTTAATACCCCGGCCACCCTTTACCTCAGGACAACATACATCAGCCCAAGCCACCTTGGCTCCCGTGGTACAAAGTCCCGTACCCTTCCAAAGGAAAGCTCGAAAAATCCTCTCCATGTCTAGAATCAGTTTCTTTGGAAGGATAAAAATTGAAGCCCAGTACACTTGGATAGTGAACAAAACTGATCTAATCAATTGGACCTTACCTGCATACGACAAGTAATTGCAAGTCCAATGCTTGACTTTCGTCACGATGCGGTCCAGAAGAGGGTGACACTCCTCTTTTCACAAACAAGTGGAAATCAGAGGGACTCCCAGATATCGTATAGGGAGCTCTCCCTCAAGAAAGCCAAGACAAGAAGAGATCAAAACCTTGGTAGAAGGCTCAACACCAGAGAAAAAAACATGGCTCTTATTTGGATTGGGAACAAGTCCCGAGAACTGCTGGAAGACAGAGAGCCCATGTTTCAAGACCTGAACCGAAGGAAGGTCACCCCGAAAAAAAAGCACGAGATCATCAGCAAAGGCAAGCTTGAAGATACCATCCTTTTGGCACCTCCAGTGGTAACGAAACTGACTACCAACTACTAGCCTCTGCAACGGTAGTACATCAAGGGATTCCTTGTACAAATTCATACCAAGTCTCCAACGTTGCAAGACAATTAACCTATTCACAAAATGCCACAGAGCCGAATCTAGAATCATGTCTACCGTGTCCACATAAGAGAATTTGATAAAGTAAAAGCCATTGTCATTGACTACAGCCTTTTGTAACCCATCTTTCAACAACAATTTATGGGCAATGTTGTTAACAGTAAAATAAGGCAATTTTTTATCAATGAAGTAGCCCACAACACAGTTATCCCACAATTCAATACCCTATTCGGCAATAATTTTAGGAGGAGAAACTTGTACCTTTCTGTCTGAAACCGTCGGCAGGAAGTAAGATAATTTTATCTTTCTGTTAGAACTGGAAGGCCCTGATTTCACCTTGTTTGCCCAAGATGGATGTTGGGAAGGAACCATAAGGATTTGAGTGTCGTCCCTATTACCTCATCCTCCTTTATCCTCTACCTCCTCTAGCACCTCTTTCGATACCACCTCTATCCTGAGAGCGAGAGCGAGACACTAGTCGCGACTCTGAACCCAGTTGCCGCCGAAGAGAGTTTACCTCTTCCTACAAGGCACACTTCTCATCACCGAATTGTCGCCGATACTTAAGCTCCTCCATATTCAGGCCAAACTAACGGGTCCACAACAAACCGCTCAAGAAGCGATCCTATAACCCAGTAGTTTCTACTAGAGTGGCTATTTCCTTGTCAGAACCCTTTAAACCATTACTTATCTTCGAAAGAGATCCATTACCCTGTACTAGGACTGGACATTCCTAAAAATCACTACCCAAAGGGCCAGGGGTAGCCTCCCGATGCTTGAAGGGCGGGGAGGGAGAAACCACAAGACTAGGAACACAAGTGACATCATCACGAGCAAACTTGGTTTGCAGCTTTAAGAAATCAGATATCCGAACACCAACAAGTGCCACTAACAAGCGACCATTACCACGAACGGACAAGATGCCATAGGGAAAAAGCCAAAAGGTTACATAACCCACCTGCAAAAAAAAAACAATTACAAAAAATTAATGGAAAAATAAATAAATGCTCATAAGTTGCTTTCTAGAGGTTATGTAGGGTACATTTGTTATGCAATTGATCACGGTAAGAAAGAGCAGAAAATTGAAGACATTCCAGTTGTTCATGAGTTCAGTGATGTGTTCCCTGATGATATAAATGCTCTACACGCTGATCGAGAATTTGTATTTGTTATTGAGTTATTGCCAGGGTCAGGTCCTGTTTCTAAAGCTCCATATAGAATGGGTCCAACGTAGTTGAAAGAATTGAAGGTTCAGTTGCAAGAACTACTAGATAATGGCCTTATTCAACCAAGTGTATCGCCTTGAGGTGCTCCCGTACTGTTCGTTAAAAAGAAAGACAATTCGTTGAGATTGTACATTGATTATAGCAATTGAATCATGTGATTGTGAGGAACAAATATCCACTTTCGCACATTGATGACTTGTTTGATCAATTACAGGGTGCAATAAGCTTTATTTGAGATCAGGATATCATCAATTGAAAGTCCGGAAAGAAGATGTACCCAAAACAGCTTTTAAAACATGTTATGGTCATTATGAGTTCATTGTTATGCCGTTTGGTTTTACTAACGTTCCAGCAGCCTTCATGGACATGATGAATCATGTTTTTTAGCCATACTTGGATTCCTTTTTTGTAGTCTTTATTGATGATATTCTTGTCTACTCCAAGGATCGTGAACAATATGAATACCATCTCCAGGTAGTGTTGCAAGTTTTAGGGTTAATTACTCACGGCACCCTCGAGGTTTACCCTAAATTACCCCATTATCTTTTAAAAATTACACTCCGCTCCCCCAGGTTTGTACCCGCATTTCACGGAGCCCCACAAAATTGACGGGGACCCTAACTCCGTCTAAAGATTCTCTGACACCTTACTTTTTGGATTTTTCATCCCCAAACTGCCCTCCCTTTCTTGAATAAATACCCCCCTTGCCCTTTAAGATTTTTCTTCTTCTTCTTCTTCTTCATTATCTTTCCCCTTTGCAGACCCATTTGGCTTGGAGGTGGCGATGGGCGGTGCTTTGGTCACGGCACGGTGGTCGTGGATGTGCGGCGCGATGCTGCTCTGTGAAAGGTACGGCTGGATTTGGCTGTCGGTGACGGTGTGTGGGCTCGACGGGAGCGGCGGGGGCAACCGCTTCAGGAGACGATGGATCCTTGGCCTTGAGCGGCCGTCCACGGCCCCACTTCGGCGGAGCAGACGGGTCCGACGAAGGTGAGGTTGAACTGGGAGATGGTTGGGCATCCGTGGTTTTCTTGAAATATAAAGGAAAAAATAGAAGAATATAGGAAAAATTCTCAAGAATATGAGCAAAAGAGGACGGGAAGATGGCAGCCGTGTGGTGTGTTTTGGGTTGTATGTGAGTGTGTTTAAGGGACAAAAGAGGGTAAACTGCCATGGGCAGTATGTGGGTGTGCTGTGTGCGTGAGTATGTGTGTGTGTGTGTGTGCAATTGTGTGATGTGCGTGGGTGGTTTGTGTCAAGTGAAGTAGGGGCTACCAAAACAGCCCCATATGTGTGTGTTTGGCATGGGTGATGAGCTGCATGAGTGTATACATGTGGGTTTTAGAGAGAGATTGGGACCATAAGCTGTTGGTTTAGAATTATAGAGAGAGGGAGAAGGAGGTGTAGCCGTGAACACAGTGGGATTTAGGGCAGCTGGTGTTCGTACATTATGTGTGATTTTGGGTGCATGAGTGTGTGCTTGAGTGTGCATCCGTGAGTGAGGTGTGTTGTATGTGTGAGTGTAGGTGAAATGGAAAGGGGGAAAGGCTGCACAACAGCCGTGAAAGAATGTAAAGTGGAGCTTAAACCTGTGTGAATAATGTTGAAATGGAGGGCAGAAACGTCTTTTTATGACCCGCCGTTAACACCGTCAAAGAAATCTAAATTTTTGGAGCAGAGTGTAATTTTCAAAGATAGTGGGGTCCGTGTGTAATTTAGGGTAAACCTCAGGGGTACCGTGAGTAATTAACCCCAAGTTTTACGTGAAAAGAAATTGTACGCAAAGTTCAGCAAATGTGAATTTTGGCTCGAGCAAGTTACATTTTGAGACATATTGTATATAGTGCAGGCGTATCCGTAGATCCAATAAAGATTGAAACGGTTGTAAATTGCCAAAGACCGGCTACTGTGAAAGAAGTTCGTAGCTTTTTGGGACTGGCAGGGTATTACCGGAGATTTGTGCAAAAAATTTCAATGATTTCAGGTCCATTAACAAAGCTTACTAAAAAATCAGTGAAGTTTGTTTGGGATACAAAGTGTGAGGCTAGTTTCCAAGAATTGAAGCAATGATTGATTTCAGCCCATATTCTAACTCTACTGGAAGGTAATGATAATCTTATAATCTATAATGATGCTTCACATGTCGGTCTGAGTTGTGTTCTGATGCAGCGGGGAAATGTAATAGGCTATGCTTCAAGGAAGCTAAAACCCTACGAGCCATGTCACAGTGCATGTGACTTTTTAGTTTATGACTTACCCACGTGGATTGGAACGTGAGCTAGCTTAGTGGGATGAGCTAGAGATCGCGATCTTATTTTCTTAACCTTGTCCCACGTGTCAGTGATGGCATGTGTGACCTTATTCTGAATGGCTCTCTAATGTCTGTCTATACACAAGGATATATTATGGCATTTTGAAATTTTGTCTTTGTACGAAAATACTTTGTCTCTTGAATTTATGTTTCGTATCCGTTTCGGTAATATTCTATACGTCCACAATTCTATTTTCTCGAATATTTTGTATTCCTTTTGGCCGGTCCGTTGACCGACCATACTGGGCATTTGGCTCACTCCCTTATTGTTTTCCTTTCAGGTGATCAGTAGGTGGGATTGGATTACAGGGCTAACTGTGTGACTGAGAGCTAGCGATTCTAATCTCAGAGTCAGTATTAGTATTTTAGATGTAATAATTAAGAGAAATTAAATTTGTTAAGATTTTATTTTGGAAATCCGTGTCGGAGTAATTGGGATTATATAAATGCTTTAGGCCGCTATGACATTTATTGATGTATCTTTGGAATTGATTAGTAGATGCTCTGAATGACCACTTGGGAAGACTTTTTTATATTTTGAGGTTTTTCAGACTCTGTTTATTTGATATTGACGCTCCGAAAATTCGGGGCGTTATTGTTGGTACCAGAGCTATAGGTTTAAAGTCCTATACACTCATGCTTAAGATCGGATAAGTTGTGAGATGGCTAGGATGGGTAGAGTTAAGAGTATTGTTATACTCAGTATTTGATTATATATGTGATACTTAAGTTAGTATTGAGGAACTTTAAGATCTACAATTATGATAGAGACCTTCGTTGAGATCTAGTTCTTTCTGACAGTCGTGATTATGACGTGATTTTGGATATGGATCAGTTAGCATCTTACCATGCTTTGGTGGATTGCTTTGAGAAGCGAGTCTGTTTCAGATTATCTAATTAAGTTGAGTTTGAGTTTTGGGGTTCAAAGCCAAGTTGGTTATTAGTTATAATCTTAGCTATTACGGCTTGTCGTTTGCTTCGTAAAGGCTATGAGGGGTTTATTCTCCCTTTTTCGTCAAGAAGAAACATGGTACTTTGAGACTTTGCACTGAGTATTGTGAGTTAAGAAGATCACTATTTGTCACAAGTATCCATTACGGTGCACCGGTGATTTGTTTAACCAACTAGAAGAAGTAAGGTTTTTCTCTAAGATAGATTTAGGTTCTGGATACCATCAATTGAAAGTTATTGCAGTGGATGTACCAAGAACTGTGTTTAGGACTCGTTAGAGTCACTATGGGTTCTTCGTGTTGCCATTCGAGTTGACTAATGACCCCTCAACTTTTATGAATAACATAAATCATGTATTTAAGCAATATTTGGATCAGGTCATCATTGTTTTCATTGACGACATCTTAGTGCACTCTAAGTCAGAAAAGGGGCATGTTGAGCACCTAAATGTTATCCTACAAACGTTGAAGGATGATCAGTTGTATTCTAAGTTCAAGAAATGCGAGTTTTGGTTAGAGCATTTCATATTTCTGGAACATATGGTGTCTAAGGATCGAATAGTTTTTTTTTATTCTCTAAGATTGTTGTGGTGATTGATAATCAGAGTCCTAGCACCATTACAGAAGTGCGAAGTTTTTTTTTTTTAAGATTGATGGGTTAGTACCGTTGATTTTTAGGAGGTTTCCGAGAATAGTTGTGCCTTTGACTCATTTTACTAGGAAGAACACTCGATTTGTTTGGAATGAGGAGTGTAAGTGCCAATTTTCAGGCTAGTTCTGCAACTGTGTTGACCTTACCATCTGATCGCGGAGGTTTTGTAATATGTAGTGATGCCTCAAAGAAAGACTTAGGCCGTGTTTCAATGCAGCGTGATTCGTATGTTTCTAGAGACCTCAAATCTTATGAACAAAACTAACCCACCTCATAAGAGTTTTTGATTTTTGGTGACTATTGTTGTGCTAAGTTTTTTGGTATGGTGCTCTGTATGTCTGACTTTTAGAGGGATGGTGATGTATATCATGCTTAGAGTGTTCTCTTTCACATAATGAACTAGTGAAAATTCTCAATGATGGTCAAAATCTAAAATTTTAGGATTTATGAGGTTTTGAGTTTGGACTAAGCTAGTTTCAATTATTATAAGGATGTTTTATGATTTTCTCCCATATGTTGTCGTCCTCCTAGTGACTCGGTTTTGTATACTCTAGAGCATTAGTAAGTAGGATTTGATTCCTCGTCTCAGCATAATTATGTTACCCTCAAATATAAAAATAAATTTTTCCTTATAACGATCAGCAAACTAAAGTCACGGTGGCTACTTTAGCTTGCAATTTGAAAGTTTGTAGTTCATTGGGTTCGAAAACGCCAAAATCGTTCATATAAGAACAATAAGAAGGAAGTTGGGTTTATGGGGTATGCTTTCATTTTGATTGCTTTTAGTTAGGTTTCTTAACTCAAAGTGATGCATGATTCTGCTTATTGGAGGCCTTCGTTGGCGTCAGGTTTCTGATCTAATGTTACCATTCTTCTTGGTGTGGATATGTATTTAGGTTTGGTTAGTGATTTCGAATGAGTTGACAAGGATCGGTAAAAAAAAATGCTCAAGAATTTGTTTTATCAGGTTTATTGTTAGAACCGTGTTAGATTAACCTTTAGGGTGTGTTATTCAAACAAATATGTGATCAGAATGTGAAATTATTTTTGTTTTGGTTGTTAGTGAGTACGTGGTATTGAATGTGTGGAATATTTGGTTGCCTTATTCTTTCATGAGTCATAATGAAGTAAGACAACCTGTTCCCAACCTATACGGACTGCACCCCAGGGCCTGCTAAGGGACCCATGTTGCACGACACATCACCCATTCGCCAGTCGATCATTCAACACCATCAGCCGGTCAAAGTGCTTCGTCCTTCAAACGTTCAGACAGGCAATCCAGTTCCAACTGCAAATCCCCCGAGGGGGTCGGCCACCCTCTTTAGAAGGGGGTCGGCCACCCTCTTTAAGGGGGAGTCGGCCACCCTTGTCTTTGGGGGGAGACTGCTGACCCCTTTGGCATCTCACTCAACACACTCTACGGTGCTCACTCACCACCAGTGGTCGCATGACGCTCGTAATCGCCGCGCGTCGTCATTGCGACAACCATCACTCGCGGCCGCACATTATCATCTGGATACCGTCTTTACGACAACTATCAACTACATGCTCTTTATCACTCATCATCATGCCCATGCGCCGCGCCACTTTCATTACGTGCCCCGGCACCAGGTATTTTCTGGCGACGATAGTCGCCGCGCCCATGTGCCACAATCATGTTATGTGCTTCTGGGGGTGGGCTCTGGCCCTCACAGCGGGATAGACTCACAACCTTGAAGTAATTGCCGCCACGGGAGGGGCTCACAACCTTAAAGCCATTGCCATCACAATCACGGGGGGGGCTCCGACCCTCGCAGCGGGATGGACTCACAACCTTGAAGTCATCGCCGCTACGGGATAGGCTCACAACCTTAAAGCCATCGCTGTCACAATCACGGGGGGCTCCGGCCCTCGCAGTGGGATGGACTCAGAACCTTGAAGTCATCGCTGCCACGGGATGGGCTCACAACCTTAAAGTCGTCGCCGTCACAATCACGAGGGGCTCCGGCCCTCGCAGTGGGATGAACTCACAATCGTCCAAATTCCACTACGAAGCTGAACGCGTCACCATAATGGACATCGCCGGCATACGCCAGAATCCTGACGAAGACTTAACCAAATATGTACACCGCTTTCACCTTAAATGCCTCGAGTGTACAGATTTCAGTAAGGACGAGACTTTGGTTCCCATCTGCATCAAAAACATGAATGACATCTACCGGGTGCAGATCGAGAACCTGTAGTTGAGGTCGTGGGGACACCTCAAGGAAACGGCCCGACGTACTTACGAGACAGTCGGCCCTGTCAAACCATGGAAGCCTCACCCGCAGAATGCACTACTGGCCTCAACAGACACATCCAGCACTCAGCGCAACAACGACAACAACAACAACAACAACAATTACATTGGCTTCAAACGTCAGTTCCAGGATAGGGAACCATACTCCGACAAGCGAAGACAACAGGAGACTCCCCCCGCCTTTCCATGTGATTTGAATACTGTGAAAGAACTCTTGGCGGAATGGGTAGCCAATGACAACAACTTCCAATTGCCACCCGTGCGGATCCCCATCACGGACGAAGAAAAAACCCGACCCAACTATTGTCCTTTCCATCAAGGCCTTGGCCATCCTCTCAAAAACTGCAATGCACTGCAAGCTATCTTTGCAAGGAAGGTCGCGTCAGGCGACCTGCAACTACGGAAGAACAATGACGTGCATAAGGACCCTTACGCACACCACGGTAACAACAATCGAGAGCATCAGGTGCTCATGGCCGCTACTTACCACATCGAGTCTCTCATCCACAAGGCTCCTGCGAAGGTCTTTCATATGGTCACACCTTGTGTACCTTCTGCTCCCCCCCCCTAGTGTCCTCAGTTGGCCAAATGACGAAGATTAAAGGATTTTTTGATGAAATGGGGTTTTCACCCGCAACACGAACTTACCTCTCGAACTGTCTGATCGAGGTCACCACAGGCCTCAGTCCTGAATGTTTCGCTGCCCAAGCCGAACTCAGACACGTCCCTTCTACCGCATTCATTTTCTCAGACGAGGACTCACCACCGATTGAACACCACAACCGACCGTTGTATCTCGAATGCACCGTTAATGGCACGAGCTTCCGCTGCGCCTTAGTCGACTGCGGTGCCTCAATCAACATCATGCTTCTCATCACCTTGCAACGGGTTGGTATCCCCCCAAGAAAGATCATCAGCGATCCCATCAAGATTACTGGCTTCGGGCAGGGCCCCCAGTCCAACCTCGGCCATATCACTGTCGACCTCATGGTCAGAAATGTCCGTCGTGACACTGCTTTTCACGTGATAGACAGTGAGTCTTCCTTCCACCTGCTGCTTGGCCGACCTTGGATTCATATCAACAAGGTCGTTCCCTCAACGTACCACCAATGTGTGAAACTGGTGGCCGGTCTTGTGGGACATGAGGTAGCGATGACAATACATGCCACCAAGGCCTCTTTTGAATGTGCCGAGTCTTACTTCGTTGAGGCCTGCTTCTTCACTGAGCTTGCCGCGGATAGTGAAAATGCTACTCACATCCATTCCACCAAGTTGCGAGATTGGGATGAGCTGTGTGGAAACAAGCCTCCCAAGTCCAAGTCGAAGTCCAAGAAAAGTAGCAAGAACAAAGGATCAACTTCAGCACCGCCGCCCACTGTCACGACCAATTCCCCGCCTTCACCCCCCAGGCCAAGAAGCACAAGTCTGAACACACCTTCCAAAGCATCGTCAAAGACAGAAAAGTGATCTACCAGATATGACGGTGTGCGGGGAGGCTCCGGGTGGTCCGTCATCTGCCCCCTCAATCCCGACCCACAGAGACGGAATGGTGCTGCGCAGCCGAGAATTGCCTGCCAGACCCCCGAGCTTACCCCGGGCGATGCCTCGCCTTGCTACGAAGATGGCCCTCGACCGCAGGCCGAAGATCTTGAAGAAATTAACCTGGCTGACTCGGGCGAGGAACCTCGACTGACATACATTGGCACAAAACTCGCCTCAGGCCGCAGAGAGGGATTGGTTGCCCTCCTTCGCGAATATATCGACGTATTGGCATGGAGTTACAACGAGATGCCTGGATTGGTCCCTGCCTTGGTGACGCACCATCTCAACATTGCTACCGGATCCAGCCCTGTCCGCCAGCACTCACGGTCTTTCCGCCCTGAGCTCCAATTGAAGATTAAAGAAGAGATGGAGTGACTTCAGCAAGCTGGCTTTATTGAGCCAATTACTCACCCCGTATGGTTGGCTAATGTTGTCCCTGTCCAAAACAAAAGTGGCCAAGTCCGCGTTTGTATGCCCTAAAGATGAGTTTCCACTACCCAATATCGACATGCTTACGGAGGCTGCCGCCGAACATGAGACCTTGTCCTTCATGGATGATTTCACCGGCTACAACCAAATTCAAATGAATCCAGACGACTGTGCCAAGATAGCCTTTTGGACCCAAATGGGTAACTTTTGTTGGAAAGTCATGCCCTTCGGTCTCAAGAATGCGGGTGCTACCTATCAGAGGGCCATGACAGCCATCTTCCCATGACATGATACACCGTACGGTGGAAGACTACATTGACGATCTCATCATCAAGTCCAAGAAGGAAAGCGAGCACCTCGCTGACCTCCGAGCAGTCTTTGATCGTTGTCACCAGTACAACATGCGGATGAACCCACTAAAATGTGCCTTTGGAGTCTCCTCCGGCAAATTCCTCGGCTTCTTAGTCAGTCGACAGGGCATCGACGCTGACCCTTCCAAAGCCACCTTCATCCAAGAGATGCCCCCACCCAAGAGCACCAAACAGTTGAAGAGCTTCCTCGGCAAGGTTTCTTACCTCCGCCGATTCATCCCTGCCTTGGCCGAACTTATCACGCCCTTCCAGCACTTGACGCGCAAGAGCGCACCGTGGAGTTGGGGTGCGCCCAAACAGCAAGCATTCAAATAGATCAAGGCGGTCCTCATGTCACCGCAGACCATGGTCGTGCCACAACAAGGCCTTCCCCTCTTGCTTTATTTAACCTCCACGCCCAGATCCATAGGGGCATTACTTGCCCAAGAAGTGGACAAAGTGGAACGCCCAGTTTATTATCTCAGTCGGTCAATCAGGGGACCCGAAGGCAATTATTCTGAGCTCGAAAAGCACTGCTTCGCCTTGGTCTATGCCTCGCAGAAATTCAGACACTACTTCCTGTCGCGCCAAATCACGCTTGTCACCAAGGCTGATCCACTACGATACATGCTTACACGCCTTGCCCTGTCTGGGTTACTTACCCGTTGGTTATTCCTATTGGCCGAGTTCAGCTTATCCATCAAGAATCCTATAGCTCTACGAAGCCAAGCACTTCCAGACCTCGTCTTGTCCGGATCCGGCTCATATGTTCTCACCAACGCATCGTCAAAAGTTAACGGCACTCTCGTTTCCCCACCTGCCGCAGCTGCAGCCTCATCTGTCGGTGGCGCGGGGCACTGGTTCCGTCGTCACGCTCTACGGTGGCTGCGATGCACTAGTTGCCACACCTCACGCCTTCGCCCACATCTTCCGCTTCAGCTTCTTCAGAACTGGCACCGACTCGGCAGGCGTGGCCCTGGCCCCGGCCCTTATTCCTGCCGACCCCCCTGCAAACCCCGACCCCCTTGGCCCTGCCTACCCCCTTTCCTCTCTTCTCCCTTCTTCTCTTTTGCTTCCCCCGCGCCTGCAACACCGGCCGAGGTCCCTTGGCTGGCCGAACCCCCCGAGCGGCCGACCCCCTTCACCTCTCCCCCCCTCTTCCCTTCCTTCCCTTCTCATTTCCCCAGTGCTGGCCGACCCCCCTGGGGTGGCTGACCCTCCTCGTCCGGTCGACCCCCCTCCCCTTTCCCCTATCTCCTCCATCCTTCCCTCTTCCCCTCTTCTTTCCCTCTCCCCACCCGCGCCCACCCCTTGGCCCCACCGACCCCCATCACCGGCCGACCTCTCGGCCACTTGTTTCCCTTCTCACACCATCACCTTTTCTTCTCTCTTTTCTCTTCTCTCTTGGATGAAAAGTTACAAATGAGGATTTTGGGAAAATTCCCCTTCCACTCCACTATTTATAGGGGTGGGCCAACTTTCAATCTCAACCACCCATTCAAAATTCAAAATCACACTTTTTCCCCCCAAAAATCCAATAGCTCAATTTTTCCCCGGTTTATCCCTTTTCATGCTTAATTTCCTTTGGCGCGCTATGTTTCCACTCAACAACATCGTCACCATTTTTTCCGCATAATTCATCGTTTCTGCTACCCGATCGCCAGCAACGCTGTTTATGCGTGCGGCGCCGCCCGCTTGGAATGCCCCTCCGCGCACACCACACGCAGGGGGCTTATGTTCCCAACCTATCCGGACCGCACCCTAGGGCCCTTAAGGGACCCATGTTGCGCGACACATCACCTGTTCGCCAATCGATCATTCAACACCATAAGCTGGTCAAAGTTCTTCGTCCTTTAAACGTTCAGACAGTCAATCCAGTTCCAAGTGCAAATCCCCCGAGGGGGTCGGCCACCCCCCTGAGAAGGGGGTCAGCCACCTCCCTGAGAAGGGGGTCGGCCACACTCTTTAGAAGGGGGTTGGCCACCCTCTTTAAGGGGGAGTCGGCCACCCTTGTCTTTGGGGGGAGACTGCTGACCCCTCTGGCATCTCACTCGACACACTCTATCTACGGTGCTCACTCACCACCAGGGGTCGCATGATGCTCGCAGTAGCCCGCGCGTCGTCGTCGACAATCGTCACTTGCGGCCGCGCATTATCATCATGATACCGTCTCTACGACAACTATCAACTACATGCTATTTATCACTCATCGTCGCGCCATTTTCATTACGTGCCCTGACAACAGGTATTGTCTGGCGACGGTAGTCACCGCGCCCATGCACCACAATCATGTTATGTGCTTCTGGAGGGGCTCTGACCCTCGCAGCGGGATGGACTCACAACCTTGAAGTCATCACCAACACGGGATGGGCTCAATACCTTAAAACCATCGTCGTCACAATCACGGGGGGCTTTGGCCCTCGCAGTGGGATAGACTCACAACCTTGAAGTCATCGCCGCCACGGGATGGGCTCACAACCTTAAAGCCATCGCCGTCACAATCACGGGGGGGCTCCGACCCTCGCAGCGGGATGGACTCACAACCTTGAAGTCATCGTCGCCACGGGATGGGCTCACAACCTTAAAGCCATCGGCGTCACAATCACGGGGGGCTCCGGCCCTCGCAGCGGGATGGACTCACAACCTTGAAATCATCGCCGCCACGGGATGGGCTCACAACCTTAAAGCCATTGCCGTCACAATCACGGGGGGCTCCGGCCCTCGCAGAGGGATGAACTCACAACCTTGAAGTCATCGCCGCCACGGGATGGGCTCACAACCTTAAAGCCATCGCCGTCACAATCACGTGGGGCTCTGGCATAAAGACCCCTCGCCACGGACTCTGAGCACTAAGCTGCGAGCATGTCCACTCATGTTACCATTGATCGTCGACACCACCTGGGCAAAGACTCCCGGGTAACTCCGGGACGGGAGCAGGTTCTTGGAGGGCATCGCGCCTAGTTCGCCTGGCTCTTGGCTACAGTGGCAACCCTCGCCGCTGTCAGGATCTCTGCGCGTCTCTTGACATACCTCGTGGGATTGAATAAGGGCTTGGACCGGTGGCTGGGGCAACGGGCTACTCTGATCATGCTACCGCCGCGTGGTCAGTCTCCCCAGACAGGTAGAGAGATGCTACAAGGGCAGGGCAGCACGAACTCGGGGACCGACAGTCCGACGGAGAACCAATATTTGTGGAACCTAGTGACGTGTCACTCCCAGGGGACGACACGTTTCAACTGATGGCACATGCATACTTTTGCCTATAAATAGTGGACTTTGGAGCTCATTAAAAGGACTTCTCTCTCATTTGTCATTTTCACTTTCTCTCTCTAAAAACCCATTCTCTCTGGAATTCTAGTTAGAGAAACACACTTGGACTTCTGACGACGCTGCACCCCTGACTTGGACCTTGACTTGGACTATCGACTGCCGGCCACGTTTGTCGCCGCCCTGCCTTTGCGGCGCTGCCAGCCCTCGCGACCTGACTGGGGAGCCTTGCTCAGCCCTTACTCCATCCTTGATGTCTACCACTTTGCCTACTTCGAAGCGGATTCAGACTGCATCCTTTGTGGCACCTCCACATAGACGCGAACCCCCTTTTATTGGCATCACAACCTTAAAATACTCACGTCGAAAGCTGTGATTTCTAGTGAATTATCTTTTTGCTATCTACGGGGTCACCTGGCATGAGAGAAATCAATAAGTTGAACATGAACGAGGTAATATGACACGTGATTAGGATATTGCAATGTGCCTTACTTTGGCTAATCGAGAAACTTGTTTTGTTGAAGAATATATAAGATTGTAAGTTCTCCCTACTGGTTGAGTCAATGAAGGATACTGGTATTTGATTCGGTTAAGAGGAAGAAAGCTGATATGTTTTTCTCGATTTTGAAAGCATTGCCCTATAAGCTAAAATTCTAAAGTAAGATCTTTGGCCTAATACTAGGATGCTTAGTTTATGGTAAGGCTTTTGCACTAAGGTTCATTTTGTGCTCAGATTTAAGTTTTGCCATCACTTAAGATTTTGGGAGAGTGCAATGAGATGTTTGTACAAAGATGGCGTGACGAGTGCTTGGCATTTATAAGGTGACTAATTAGTATAACAAGTCTAGTTGGTAAAGTATTTTTCTTTTTATCCCGGAAGCTTTAAAATCTTAGTGCTGCATATTCAATGATTCTTAGGACGAACTTCCTATAACAGGGGGACGATTTACCACCCATTAAAAAAAGATTAAAGAAAAAATGGAACGAAAAGTTTGACATATTTGGCTGCGGACTATTTGATAATTTTCTAACTTAGGTTGGGCCATTGGAGTAATTTGATTAGTTTCACATTGTTGAATTAGTATTTAATGGAGCTATATGTCATTAAGTCCAACGTAAATAAATTTGGAAATTAAAGATCTTAGGAAAATTTTGAATATTATAGAATGTTTTTTTTTCCCGGTATAAAGGTTTATAGGATTGAAGGTGTGTTGTATTATTGAATGGCTTGCGAGATAGCAATGGAAAAGAAAGACGAAGAGTGCAGGGAGCAAGCCTAAAAGCCACACACAACGGCTTGTGTATTCTAATTAGATTTAAGAGCTTCAGTCATTTCCTTCGTTAAAGTTTAACAGCAGAACCACGAAATTGAGGAGGCCACTTGGGAGCCTCAAGAATCTATGCGGCATATGTATCCGCATTTTTAATTTTTTTTGCACCTTAAGTATATTTTAATTCTGAGGACGGAAATTTTGTTTTAGAGGGGGGAGGATGTTAGACTCCGCATATTTAAATTGCTTATAAAAAAATTAGAGAGTTTGGGGACGTAACGGGTATTTTAGAATTATAATTGTTTTAGGAATATAAGTATATATCTTTTGGCTATAAGATCACTTACGTACAATATATTCCTATGAGTAGAAGGAACTTCAGAGCCTCCAAAGCACCTCTAGGAAGAGAACTTTTAAGATTTTGATCGTCGCGTTGAGGTAAGAGTTTCTAATTTTTGGGAGTGGAGTTCATGGTAAGAACTACATGAATTATTGCGATTGTTATAGTCTAATTCAGAATTTGGGTATTTTGATATTAGGGCTTTTGATACAATTCGATTGGGAAGATCAAGGCCTTAATATAAATTGCGTGATTAAATGTAAGGGTTTACTGTTTTTGATATTCGAATCAGCGTTGGACCGACTATTATCGTTTGATTGAAACGTTCATCGTGAATTTGTTTTAATTGACTGATGCACGTTATCAGAATTTCATTTATGACAGCTTCAGTTTTTGTACAGTACAGCCATGGAATTTGAATCTGTCAGCGTTATTTTGTTGTCAAATCCGTGGCCTGGCTATTGCTGGTCTTTTCCTTTTCTTTGTTAAGATGCTCACCCCAATCTGTGCTGGCTTCGTCGTCCGTGCCAATCACCTTTCAAATGATGTCTTCATATTTTCATCTTAGTTTCTTGTCTTCTCCAAAAAAATTAGATGACATCATCTCCTTTGTATGCCAGGACACTTCCTTTCTAGTTAATTTCATTGACTTGGAGTCTTCGGCCTTTCCATTGCCAAGAATAGGCGTGGCACACTATTGGTGGCCCTGCCAGTTGATTTTTATTGGTCTTATGTAACTATTCTGATTTGTGTTGTGCAATTCTAATTACATAAGCTTGAAATTTTGCCCTTTCCAAATTTCAGGGATATAGTTTATGCACCTGTCTCTTTTATTAAAAGTTATTCCCTAACTTTGTTGTATTGCAACATCTGCCTTATTTTCTGTTTATTCTATGTCTCTTTAAATTAGTCAAAACCTCACTAGAAATTGAATGTGTCACGTTACCGAAACACAATTATTTCGTCACGTGACTTTGTATAATCTCGTTGGCATTTCACATTTTTTAGTGGATTATCGTATGGGTAAATTTACGAGCCATGTCACAGTGCATGTGACTTTTTAGTTTCTGACTTACCCACTTGGATTGGAACGTGGGCTAACTCGGTGGGATGAGCAAGAGATCGCGATCTTATTTTCTGAACCTTGTCCCACGTGTCAGTGATGGCATGTGCTACCATATTTCGAATGGCTCTCTAATGTCTGTCTACGTACAAGGATATATTATGGCATTTTGAAATTATGTCTTTATACGAATATACTTTGTCCCTTGAATTTCAGTTTCGTATCCGTTCCGTTAATATTCTATACATCCGCAATTCTGTTTCTTGGATATTTTGTATTCCTTTTGGCCGGTCCGTTGAGGGACCTTATTGGGCATTTGGCTCACTCCCTTATTATTTTTCTTTCAGGTGATCAATAGGTAGGATTGGATTACAGGGCTAGCTGTGGGACTGAGAGCTAGCGATTCTTATCTCAGATCCTAGTGGAAAGATCATCACACTAAAACTGTGATAAAAAAAGACACAGTAATGATTCATCACGTTGTTAGTGCGATGCGCTTTCTACCAGGATCTCTAGACTCTCTACGTGGCTTCACTGTGTTGCTTCATGTGGTCTATCTTTGTATGTTCTTTTGCTGATTTAGCTTCGGTGGTTATGTATTACCTTTTTTCTTTTGAAGCCTGTGTGTCTTGCTTCGGCCTAGTTAGGTCTACTTTTTAGCTTTTTCTTAGCAAGACTTGTGTTTCCATTGTTGTATTCTTGGGGTATGCCTCTTACATATGTTGTATTTTTGTTTCATCGGTTGATATATATTTTTATTTACTGGAAAAAAAAAAGAATTTATGTTCCAAATGATGCTAGTTTGAGACGAGAGATAATGGAAGAAGCACATCGGCCCAAGTATTCTATCCACCCCGGAAGTACTAAAATGTATAAGGATCTGAAGTCTAGTCATTGGTGGAGTAACATGAAGACAGATGTGGCTGAATTTGTTGCAAAATGTCTTACATGTCAACAAGTTAAGTTGGAAGATCGTAAACCAGCTGGGTTTACTTTAACCGTTATCCGTGCCCGAGTGGAAATGGGAGCATATTACCATGGACTTTGTATCAGGTTTACCTCGAACTCAAAATAGACACGATGCTATTTCGTGATTGTTGACAGACTTACTAAATCTGCTCACTTTCTTGCTATAAATGTGACTTACACCTTAGAGAAGTTGGCATGTATGTTATAAAAGAGACTGTTAGATTCCATGGAGTACCGGTTAGATTCCATGGAGTACCGACTTTTCAAGATGTGATGGGAACTAAACTTGCTTTTAGCACATATTTCCATCCACAAATAGATGGTCAAACTGTGGAGGATATGTTACGAGCATGTGCTATGGAATTGAAAGGCAACTGGGATGATCACTTGGCACTTGTGGAGTTTTCTTACAATAACAGCTACCATTCTAGCATTGAAATGACACCATTTGAAGCTCTATATGGTAGAAACTGCAGATCTCCAAATTGTTGCGATGAAGTTGGTGAAAAATAGTTAGTAGGACCCGAATTGGTGCTAGAAACCACAGAAACAGTTGAGGAGATCCGTAATCATTTGTTAACGGCTAGGAGTAGCCAGAAAAAGTTATGCATAGAAAAGAAGAAGAGATTTAGAATTTGCTATAGGAGATCATGTATTTCTACGTGTTTCACCTTCTAAAGGGGTTACCAGGTTTGGGAAGAAAGGAAAACTGGCACCATGCTACATTGGTGCCTTTGAGATTAAGAAGAAGAAGAAGAAGTCTCCCCGTAGGGGAAATTTCACCTGACTCTTTTTCTTGGTTTGTAGCATCCTTTTGGTATTTTGATATTATGCATAACATTTTTTGCTTGAATTCTCGAGGATTCAACACAAGTGGTAAGCAAGTGGAGGCCTAACATATGATTGCCTCCTTAAGTGCTATGCTTGTTGGGATCTTGGAAACCAGAGTAGCTGCCCCTAATGCGTCGGTTATATATAACCGTAGATTTCCTGATTGGTCCTTTATAAATAACTACCAATTTTTCCGTGAATGGTAGAATTTGGGTTTTGTGGAATCCCAAAGTAGTTAATGTTACTTGTCTTGGTATGTCTGATCAAATAATTCACTGTCAAGTGAACTTAATAGATAATTTGCTTTCTTTTTTTGTTTCCTTTGTGTATGGTTCTAATGATAGATCTATGCTTGGAAACCTGACTCTTCTTCTTGGTTTGGAGCATCCTTTTGGTATTTTGAAAATATGCATAACATTTTTTGCTAGAATTCTCGAGGATTCAACACAAGTGGTAAGTAAGCAAGTGGAGGCCTAACATATGATTGCCTCCTTAAGTTTTATGCTTTTTGGGATCTTGGAAACCAGAGTAGCTGCCCCTAATGCGTTGGTTATATATAACCATAGATTTCCTGGTTCAATAAAATTAGTTCTCTTCTTCGGTCTAACGAAACCATTCTTGAAGACTCAGATTTGGTTAAGGCTTCAGTTGTTGACCATTTTCAGAGTTAGTTGGGGACTCGTGGTCCGGGTCACTATCCGGGATTGAATGAGCTGAGGAATTGGATGTCAAAATCCCTTTCAGATTCTTAGCAGCATGAGATCATCAGCTTGCCTTGCTGATGATCTCATGCTTTTTTGTTGGGGTGACCTTCCTTCGGTTCAAGTCTTGAAACATGGTCTTACTGTCTTCCAGTAGTTCTCGGGACTCGTTCCCAACCCTAATAAGAGCCATGTTTTTTTCTCTGGTGTTGAGCCTACTACCAAGGCTTTGATCTCTTCTTGGCTTGGCTTTCTCGAGGGTGAGCTCCCTATGCGTTATCTTGGAGTCCCTCTGATCTCCACTTGTTTGCGGAAAGGGGACTGTCAGCCTCTCCTAGACCGTATAGTGAAGAAAGTTAAGCATATGACTTGCAATTACCTGTCGTATGCCGGTAGGGTCCAGCTGATTAGATCAGTCTTATTCTCTGTCTAGGTGTACTGGGCTTCAATTTTTATCCTTCCAAAGAAAGTGATTAAGGAGATAGAGATGATTGTTTGAGCTTTCCTATGGAAGGGTACGGGCTTTGTACCAGAGGAGCCAAGGTGGCTTGGGCTGATGTATGTTGTCCTGAGAAAGAGGGTAGCCTGGGTCTTAAGCAGATTGAGGTGTGGAACTTTCCTGCCATTTCTAGGCACATCTGGTCCATTATATCATTAAAGGTCAAATTTCCTCTGGCCGCGGTGGGTTAAGTCCAATATTCTGATAGGAAGGAGTTTCTGGGAGGTCTCTTGCCCCAGTGACTGTAGCTGGTCTTGGCGTAAGATTCCCTTGGTTAGGGATATGGTTCACTTTTTTCCCCGGTATATAGTTGGGGATGGCAGTAGGATCTCTCTGTGGTTTGATTTGTGGCATCCGATAGGTCCTATCATTCATACCCTTGCTGATAGGATTATTTCTTACTCGGGTCTGGGTAGGCGTGCGAGGGTTTCTGATGTGATCTTGGGCTCCTTGTGGTGTTGGCCTGTGTCCAATACACTTGAGCTCATGGAGTTGCGCGAGAGTGCCCCTAGCTCTTTTCGTCCTGTCCCGGGTATGCCTGATAGAATCATCTGGACGGTTAGTGGTTCTGGGGAGTTGTCCTTTCCGAGTACGTGGGAAGCCCTTCGACAAAAGCGGCCGGTAGCCAGATGGGCTTCCTTGTTGTCGTGTAAGTGGCGTGTTCCTCGCCATAACTTCGTCTTATTGCTGGCCATTAGGGAAAGGTTAAGTACGCAAGATAGACTTTTTGCTTTTCATGTCATTCCTAGCATGAGCTGTGTTTTCTATCGGATTCCTTTTGAGTCCCATGATCATCTATTTTTTAGTTCCCCTTTCACGTATAGATTTTGTGGTCTATTATTCAACAGAAATACAATTTTAACTGGTCTATGTTAAGTTGGCAGGGTTTGGTTGATAGAGCTTAGTCTGAGTGGCAGGGCCCTGGATTCCGGGCATCGGTTTGTCGGATAGCCTTTGCAGCGTTGGTGTACTACATCTGGGGTGAGTGGAATACTCGTTCCTTCCAGAATAAGTATACTGATGTGGTTTCTTGTTCTGCAGGTCTTTTCCAGGCCATCCGGTGGAGGTTGTTCTCTTGTAGAAAAGTAGCCGATACCCCGACTAATCGATGGTTCCAGGGTGAATGGTAGCTCCCCGACTCCATTTTTGCTTGATCCCGTCATGATTTGGTCCTGATTGATTTGTGAGGGATCGGTCCACGTACAAAAAGACCCTTGTAATTTTTAGCATGATTTATCGCGTTGTTAGTGCGATGCTCTTTCTACCAGGATCTCTAGACTCTCCGCGTTGCTTCACCTTATTGCTTCATGTGGTCTTTCTTTATATGTTCGTTTGCTGATCTAGCTTCGACAGTTATGTATTACATCTTTCTTTTGAGGCCGCTGTGTCATGTTTTCAGCCTAGTTAGGTTCTTTTTAGCTCTTGCTTAGCAAGACATGTGTTTCCTTTGTTGTTTTCCTGGGGTATGCCCCTTGCATATGTTGTAGTTTTGTTTCATTGGTTGATATATATTTTTATTTACCTAAAAAAAAGAGTTTCAGAACGGATTGGTGCAGTAGCATATCGGCTTGCATTGCCACCATCGCTAGCAAGTATACATGATGTTTTTCACGTATCTAAGTTGAGGAAGTATGAGCCTTATCCTTCACATGTATTGCATCATGAACCAATTCGGATTCAGAATGACTTAACTTATATCAAGCAACCGATTCAAATTTTGGACCAAAAGGAACAAGCACTACAGAACATGAACATACAACTTGTTAAGGTGTTATGGGAACACGATGGAATTGAAGAAGCAACATGGGAGAGAGAGACTGAAATCAGAGAGAAGTATCCCCATCTTTTCCTTAGTGAGGTATGAATTTAGGAACTAAATTCTTTTAAGGAGGGGTAGGTGTGAGGACCTTAGTTTAACCTAGCTGTAAACTCCATTTCACGCTTTTTATCATGCATATAGCATGATACCTTTCTTAATTGAAGATCTTATGCATTATATGAGTGGTCTTCATGACCTATTTATGTATAACAAGTTGTATGCTTATGTTGGCATAGAAGCACCTCAAGTTGGTGGATTGGCTTATTCTTAATCCTGAATAGTTGGTCTTAAGCATGATTAGTTATCCCTAAGCATAATTGGTGGAGCCCTATCATGATTATGCTAATATGGATTAGTCAAGGTTAATCGTGATTAGTTAGTAACTAAGCTTGATTAGTTTGCCCTAATATTGATTAATCTAATTGTGATTACTTAGTTACTAATCTAGGTTAACTAGTACTAATTAAGCTTATTAGGTCTAAAAATTGATTTGTGTTGTTATATTCTTATTGGTAAGACTTGGAAGGGGTCTAATAATATTGAAAATTTAGTACTAGTTAAATTTTCAATCACATTACTAATCGGGATGATACTCACCTAAGGGAGGGGTAGCCTTTGGTGAGGAACTTGAGTACCGACGACAGGTCGGTGATGAGAAATGTGTGTTGCAAGAGGAGGTGAACTCCTTTCGGCGGCAGCTGACCTCTCGCTCCCGTTCTCGTGATAGAGGTGGTATCAGCCGGGGTGCCAGAGGAGGGATGGGCAATCGGGGTGATTCTAGACCCAGGGGAGGGGTTGTCTTTGGTGATGAAAAGGGAGGATGAGATATTAAGGCAGACGCGCAACGCCTTATTGCTTCTTCACCTCATCCATCCTGGGCTGACAAGGTGAAGCCGGGGCCTTCTAGCTCTAAAGGTAAGATGAAATTATCTTACTCCCGCCGACAATTTTTGAAGGAAAGGTACAGGTTTCTCCACCTCAAGATATTGCTGAAGAGGGTATTGAGTTGTGGGATAACTGTGTTGTGGGGTACTTTGTCGATAAAAAATTGCCTTACTTCACTGTTAACAACATTGCCCGTAAGCTGTGGTTGAAAGACGGGTTACAAAAAGTTTTAGTAAATGACAAGGGTTTTTACTTCTTCAAATTCTCTACTGTGGATACGGTAGACAAGATTCTGGATTCGGGTCCGTGGCATTTTGCAAACAAATTATTTGTATTGCAGCGTTGGAGACTGAGTATGAATTTGTGCAAGGAATCCCTTGGTGTTCTACCGTTATGGGTTAGACTTTACAATATTCCTGTTGAATACCTGACAGCTAGTGGGTTGAGCTACGTTGCGAGTGGTATTGGGAAGCCACTTTATGCGGATTCGCATACTAAGAGTTGTGAGCGGATAAGTTTTGCTAGAGTGTGTGTTGAGGTTTCTGCAGCCAGGGAGCTCGTTGATAAACTTGTTATTGTGCCAAACTTGAGTTCCAGCCAGGAAGCCCCCTCTGATCCTGTGATTGTTCGGGCAGATTATCAGTGGCGCCCTCCAGTTTGCGTGGTGCGCAAGTGTTTCGGACATGCTACCTTGTCTTGTACTCGGTCTGAGAGCATTAACCCCCTCCTCCTTCTATGTCTGTTCCTAAGCATTCTGGTACGACTCCTCAAGCCATTGTTGCTGCTCTAGCAAAAGAAGCAGAGTGGTCAACCGTGAAAAGTAAAGGCAAGAACAAAGATAGTAGGGATTCTTCGTCTTTTTTACCTTATGATCATGTTCAGCCGAGCCGTAGACAGTTGGAGACTAAGCACCATCATGAGTTTGATAGCCATATATAGGTTAGTGCCCAACATGTTTCTTCTCAGCAGGAGGTCAGTACTCAGCAGTCTTCTCTACTTGAGGTACCTTGTCATTTTCATAATTTGCCTAGTGATGATCCTGCTTTGCTTTTAGATTCTGGCCTGATTGTGCATTCTGAATCGGGCTCTGATTGGGACTCTGATTCTGATTTAATTCCCTGCTCTCTTACTCCTAATAATAACATGTCTTCTCTTTTTGGTAGTAAAATAAATCAAGACTCTAGTATTAATAATAAGAAGAAGAAGAAAAAGAAGAAGAAGTCTCCCCGTAGGGGAAACTTCACCTGACTCTTACTTTTTGGCTTATAGCATCCTTTTGGTTTTTGGTATTATGCATAACATCCTTTGCTGGAATTCTCGAGGATTCAACACTAGTGGTAAGCAAGTGGAGGCTCATCATATGATTGTCTCCTTAGGTGTTATATTGTTTCGGATCTTGGAAACCAGAGTAGCCGTCCCTAATGCCTCGGTTATAATTAATCGTAGTTTTCCTGGTTGGTCCATTATAAATAACTACCAATTTTCTGTTAATGGTATAATTTGGGTTTTATGGAATCCCAAAGTTGCTAATGTTACTTGTATTGCTATGTCAGATCAAATAATTCACTGTCAAGTGAAATTAATAGACAAGTTGCCTCCTTTTTTTGTTTCCTTTGTGTATGGTTCTAATGATTCTGGTGAAAGATCTGTGCTCTGGCAGGAGCTTGAGTATAGGTCTCGCCTCTTGGGGAATGATCCCTGGTTGGTACTTGGTGACTTTAATGCTATCCAAAGTCCGAGTGAGAAGTTAGGGGGTAGCAATAGATGGCCTCGCTACTATCAGGAGTTCCATGATTGTTTAATTCCTTCGGAACTTTCAGATTTGAAGTATTCTGGTTGTTTTTATACTTGGACTAATTGTCAGGATGATGGTGATACTATTTGTAGGAAGCTTGACCGTGTCCTTGTTAACGATACTTGGATCTCTAATTTTCCTAAATCTGAAGCGTTTTTTCGTCCTTGAGGTATATCTGATCATGCACCCATCCTCGTCCACTCTCTTGTCAAAGTTGACAAGGTGCCCAAGCCGTTTAAATTTTTTGATATATGGGCCAATCACCATAAGTTTTTTGCCTCTGGTTGCTAAAGTATGGGGCACGCCCCTTGCGGGTTGTGCTATGTTCAGGGTTGTCAGGAAGCTAAAGTTGCTTAAGGTACAGCTTAAGGACTTCAATAAGGAACACTTTAACAACATTTCAGGTAGACTTAATGAGCCTATAGCTTCCTTGGAGTATGCTCAGAGTATGTTAGCTTTGAACCCTCTTGACTCTGTGTGGCGTCAGATTGAAAAGGAGAAGCTTGAACTTTTTGCTAGAGTGAGTGGTGAGGAGGAAAGTTTTCTCAAGCTAAAATCTGGGCTTCACTGGCTTGATGTGGGAGATAAAAATAACGAATTTTTCTTTAAGTCAGTTAATAAGAGAATGAATTTTAATAAAATTAGTTCTATTCTTCGATCTGACGGGACTATCCCTGAAGACTCGGATTTGGTTAAGGCTTCAATTGTTGACCATTTTCAGAGTTTGTTGGGGACCCATCACTATTCGGGTTTGTTTGAAATGAGGAACTGGATATCGAAATCCCTATCTGATTCTCAGCAGCATGAGATGGGTCGTGAGGTTACTGAGGATGAGATTCGAAAGGTTTTCTTCTCTCTCAAGGATGGTAAATCCCCTGGTCCTAATGGGTATAACACCCTCTTTTTTAAAAGGGCTTGGCATATTGTGGGGGAAGAGATCGTGGAAGCGATTCAGGACTTTTTTGGTAATGGTCAGCTTCTCAAAGAAGTTAACCATACTTTCCTTGTCTTAATTCCCAAAGTGACTAATCCCTCGAGCCTTAATGATTACAGGCCTATTTCTTGCTGTAACACGATTTATAAGTGCATAGCCAAGATCATTGCTAATCGTGTTAAGGTGGTGCTTGGGGACCTCATTGATCCTTCCCAGACGGCCTTTGTTGCCTCTCGAAGTATTGCATATAATATCCTCTTGTCTCAGGAGCTCATGCGGAACTACCATCGGGAGGATTTCAGGGTTCCTAGATGTGCCATGAAGGTGGATTTGATGAAGGCCTATGATTGTTTGCATTGGGAATTTCTCTTTGATATGTTGATTTGCCTTAGATTTCCCCCCATGGTTATTAGATGGATCAAAGCCTGTGTCTCTAACACGAGCTTTTCGATCATTATTAACGGGGAATCTAAATGTTTGTTTCGGGGTAAGCGTGGTATTATGCAGGGAGATCCGATGTCCCCCTACCTTTTTGTTATTTGCATGGATGTTCTTGCAGGGATGTTGCAGAGACTAGTAGTTGGTAGTCAGTTTCGTTACCACTGGAGGTGCCAAAAGGATGGTATATTCCAGCTTGCCTTTACTGATGATCTCATGTTTTTTTGTCGGGGTGACCTTCCTTCGGTTCAGGTCTTGAAACATGGGCTCTCTGTATTCCAGTAGTTCTCGGGACTTGTTCCCAATCCGAATAAGAGCTATGTTTTTCTCTCTGGTGTTGAGCCTTCTACCAAGGCTTTGATCTCTTCTTGTCTTGGCTTTCTTGAGGGAGAGCTCCCTATGCGATATCTGGGAATCCCTCTGATTTCCACTTGTTTGCGGAAAGAGGACTGTCAGCCTCTTCTGGACCGCATCGTGACGAAAGTCAAGCATTGGACTTGTAATTACTTGTCGTATGCTGGTAGGGTCCAAGTGACTAGATCAGTTTTATTCTCTATCCAAGTGTACTGGGCTTCAATTTTTATCCTACCAAAGAAAGTGATTCTAGATATTAGTTATCCCTAAGCATAATTGGTGGAGCCCTATCATGATTATGCTAATCTGGATTAGTCAAGGTTAATCGTGATTAGTTAGTGACTAAGCTTGATTAGTTTGCCCTAATATTGATTAAGCTAATTGTGATTACTTAGTTACTAATCTAGGTTAACTAGTACTAATTAAGCTTATTAGGTCTAAAAATTGATTTGTGTGGTTATATTCTTATTGGTAAGACTTGGAAGCGGTCTAATAATATTGAAAATTTAGTACTAGTTAAATTTTCAGTCACATTACTAATCGGGATGATACTCACCTAAGGGAGGGGTAGCCTTTGGTGAGGATAAGGGAGAAAGAGATATTAGGGCAGATACTCAGTGCTTTATTGCTTCTTCACCTCATCCATCCTGGGCTGACAAGGTGAAGTCGGGGCCTTCCAGTTCTAGAGGTAAGATGAAATTATCTTACTTCCCGCCGACGATTTCTGAAGGAAAGGTACAAGTTTCTCCACCTAAAGTTATTGCTGAGGAGGGTATTGAATTGTGGGATAACTGTGTTGTGGGCTACTTTGTCGATAAAAAATTGCCTTATTTCACTGTTAACAACGTTGCCCGTAAACTGTGGTTGAAAGATGAGCTGCAAAAGGTTTTAGTTAACGATAAGGGTTTTTATTTCTTCATCTGAATACCTACTACAGATGAAGAAGAACCCATGTTGACTTTATCCTTACCTTTGTTTTTCACTGCTGACCACACTGTATCTTTCGCAAGTGCAGCAACACGGATAGTAAAGGTCGTGTCAGACCGATTTGGGACAGAAACTGAGGGATGAAGGGGGTTATCTTTCTCAGTCTGTGCACAAGACAGGGTAGTCGGGGAATTGGCTACTTTTCAACAAGAGAACAACCTCCACCGGATGACTTGCATAAGACCTGCAAAACAAGGAACCACTTCAGTATACTTATTTTGGAAGGAACGAGAATTCCACTCTTTCCAGATATAGTACATCAACGCTGCAAACGCTATCCGACATACCAATGCCGGGAATCTAGGGCCCTGCCACTCAGAGGAAGCTCTATCAACCATACCCTGCCAACTTAACATAGGCCAGTTAAAATTGTATTTCTTTTGAATAATAGACCATAATCTGTATGTGAAAGGGCAATTAAAAAATAGATGATTGTGGGACTCAAAAGGAATGCGACAGAACCATATGTGGGCCAATTATCATAAGTTTTTATTAGTTCTCTTCTTCGGTCTGACGGAACCATATTTGAAAACTCAGATTTGGTTAAGGCTTCAGTTGTTGACCATTTTCAGAATTTGTTGGGGACTCGTGGTCCGGGTCACTATCCAGGATTGAATGAGCTGAGGAACTGGATGTTGAAATCCCTTTCAGATTCTCAGGAGCGTGAGATGGTCGTGAGGTTACTGAGGATGAGATTTGGACCGTTTTCTTTTCTCTCAAGGATGGTAAGTCCCCTGGTCCTGATGGGTATAATGCCCTCTTTTTTAAGAGGGCATGGAATATTGTGGGGGAGGAGATTGTGGAAGCGATTCAGGACTTTTTTTTGTAATGGTCAGCTTCTCAAAGAAGTTAAACATAGTTTCCTTGTCTTAATCCCCAAAGTGACTAATCCCTCGAGCCTTAATGATTACATGCCTATCTCTTGTTGTAACACGATTTATAAGTGCATAGCCAAGATTATTGCTAATCGTGTTAAGGTGGTGCTTGGGGACCTCATTGATCCTTCCCAAACAGCCTGTGTTGCCTCTCGGAGTGTTGCAAATAATATCCTCTTGTCTCAGGAGCTCATGCGGAACAATCATCGGGAGGATTTCAGGGTTCCTAGATGTGCCATGAAGGTGGATTTAATGAAGGCCTATGATTGTTTGCATTGGGATTTTCTCTTTTATGTGTTGATTTGCCTTAGATTTCCCCCCACAGTTATTAGATGGATCAAAGCCTGTGTCTCTAGCATGAGCTTTGCGATTATCATAAACGGGGAATCTAATGGTTTCTTCCGGGTTAGGCGAGGTATCAGGCAAGGGGATCCGATGTCCCCCAACATTTTTGTTATTTGCATGGATGTTCTTGCAGGGATGTTGCAGAGGCTAGTAGCTGGTAGTCAGTTTCGCTACCACTTGAGGTGCCAAAAGGATGGTATCTTTCAGCTTGCCTTTGCTGATGATCTCATGCCTTTTTGTCGGGGTGACCTTCTTTCGGTTCAGGTCTTGAAACATGGTCTCACTGTCTTCCAGCCGTTCTCGGGACTCGTTCTCAACCCTAATAAGAGCCATGTTTTTTTCTCTGGTGTTGAGCCTACTACCAAGGCTTTGATCTCTTCTTGTCTTGGCTTTCTCGAGGGTGAGATCCCTATGCGTTATCTTGGGGTCCCTCTGATCTCCACTTGTTTACGGAAAAGGGACTGTCAGCCTCTCATGTCGTATGCCGATAGGGTCCGGTTGATTAGATCAGTCTTATTCTCTATCCAGGTGTACTGGGCTTCAGTTTTTATCCTTCCAAAGAAAGTGATTATGGACATAGTGAGGATTTTTTTAGCTTTCCTTTGGAAGGGTACGGGGCTTTGTACCACAGGAGCCAAGGTGGCTTGGGGTGATGTATGTTGTCCTGAGAAAGAGGGTGGCCTGAGTGTTAAGTAGATTGAGGTGTGGAACTTTGCTTCCATTTCTAGGCACATCTGGTCCATCATATCATTCAGGTCAGATTCCCTCTGGCCGTGGTGGGTTAAGTCCAATATTCTAATAGGAAGGAGTTTCTGGGAGGTCTCTTGCCCCAGTGACTATAGCTGGTCTTGGCGTAAGATTCTCATGGTTAGGGATATGGTTCGCTCTTTTACCCGGTATATAGTTGGGGATGGCAGTAGGATCTCTCTGTGGTTTGATTGGTGGCATCCGATAGGTCCTATCATTTCTACCCTTGCTGATAGGATTATTTTTGAGTCGAGTCTGGGTAGGCGTGCGAGGGTTTCTGATGTGATCTTGGGCTCCTCGTGGCGTTGGTCTGTGTCCAATACAATTGAGCTCATGGAGTTGCCTGAGAGTGCCCCTAGCTCTTTTCGTCCTGTCCCGGGTATGCCTGTTAGAATCGTCTGGACGGTTAGTGGTTCTGGGGAGTTGTCCATTTCGAGTACGTGGAAAGCCCTTGGACACAAGGGGCCGATAGCTAGATGGGCTTCCTTGTTGTCGTGTAAGTGGCGTGTTCCTCGCCATAACTTCGTCTTATTGCTGGCCATTAGGGAAAGGTTAAGTACGCAAGATAGACTTTTTGCTTTTCATGTCATTCCTAGCATGGGCTGTGTTTTCTGTCGCATTCCTTTTGAGTCCCATGATCATCTATTTTTTAGTTGCCCTTTCACGTATAGATTGTGTGGTCTATTATTCAACAGAAATACAATTTTAACTGGTCTATGTTAAGTTGGCAGGGTTTGGTTGATAGAGCTTCCTCTGAGTGGCAAGGCCCTGGATTCCGGGCGTCGGTTTGTCGGATAGCCTTTGCAGCGTTGGTGTACTACATCTGGGGTGAGTGGAGTACTCGTTCCTTCCAGAATAAGTATACTGATGTGGTTTCTTGTTCTGCAGGTCTTTTCCACGCCATCCGGTGGGGGTTGTTCTCTTGTAGAAAAGTCGCCAATACCCCGACTAATCGATGGTTCCAGGGTGAATGGTAGCTCCCCGACTCCATTTTTGCTTGATCCCGCCATGATTTGGTCCTGATTGATTTGTGAGGGATCGGTCCACGTACAGCCAGCCCCTTGCAGTTTTTAGCATGATTTATCGCGTTGTTAGTGCGATGCTCTTTCTACCAGGATCTCTAGACTCTCCGCGTTGCTTCACCTTATTGCTTCATGTGGTCTTTCTTTATATGTTCGTTTGCTGATCTAGCTTCGACAGTTATGTATTACCTCTTTCTTTTGAGGCCGCTGTGTCATGTTTTCAGCCTAGTTAGGTTCTTTTTAGCTCTTGCTTAGCAAGACATGTGTTTCCTTTGTTGCTTTCCTGGGGTATGCCCCTTGCATATGTTGTACTTTTGTTTCATCGGTTGATATATATTTTTATTTACCTAAAGAAAAAAAGAGATTTCAGAACGGATTGGTGCAGTAGCATATCGGCTTGCATTGCCACCATCGCTAGCAAGTATACATGATGTTTTTCACGTATCTAAGTTGAGGAAGTATGAGCCTGATCCTTCACATGTATTGCATCATGAACCGATTCGGATTCAGAATGACTTAACTTATATCAAGCAACCGATTCAGATTTTGGACCAAAAGGAACAAGCACTACGGAACATGAATATATAACTTGTTAAGGTGTTATGGGAACACGATGGAATTGAAGAAGCGACATGGGAGAGAGAGGCTGAAATCAGAGAGAAGTATGCCCATCTTTTTCCTTAGCGAGGTATGAATTTAGGAACTAAATTCTTTTAAGGAGGGGTAGGTGTGAGGACCTTAGTTTAACCTAGCTGTAAACTCCATTTCATGCTTTTTATCATGCATATAGCGTGATACCTTTCTTAATTGAAGATCTTATGCATTATATGAGTGGTCTTCATGACCTATTTATGTAGAACAAGTTGTATGCTTATGTTGGCATATGAGCACCTCAAGTTGGTGGATTGGCTTATTCTTAATCCTGAATAGTTGGTCTTAAGCATGATTAGTCAAGGTTAATCGTGATTAGTTAGTGACTAAGCTTGATTAGTTTGCCCTAATATTGATTAAGCTAATTGTGATTACTTAGTTACTAATCTAGGTTAACTAGTACTAATTAAGCTTATTAGGTCTAAAAATTGATTTGTGTGGTTATATTCTTATTGGTAAGACTTGGAAGGGGTCTAATAATATTGAAAATTTAGTACTAGTTAAATTTTCAGTCACATTACTAATCGGGATGATACTCACCTAAGGGAGGGGTAGCCTTTGGTGAGGATAAGGGAGAAAGAGATATTAGGGCAGATACTCAGCGCTTTATTGCTTCTTCACCTCATCCATCCTGGGCTGACAAGGTGAAGTCGGGGCCTTCCAGTTCTAGAGGTAAGATGAAATTATCTTACTTCCCGCCGACGATTTCTGAAGGAAAGGTACAAGTTTCTCCACCTAAAGTTATTGCTGAGGAGGGTATTGAATTGTGGGATAACTGTGTTGTGGGCTACTTTGTCGATAAAAAAATTGCCTTATTTCACTGTTAACAACATTGCCCGTAAACTGTGGTTGAAAGATGAGCTGCAAAAGGTTTTAGTTAACGATAAGGGTTTTTATTTCTTCATCTGAATACCTACTACAGATGAAGAAGAACCCATGTTGACTTTATCCTTACCTTTGTTTTTCACTGCTGACCACACTGTATCTTTCGCAAGTGCAGCAACACGGATAGTAAAGGTCGTGTCAGACCGATTTGGGACAGAAACTGAGGGATGAAGGGGGTTATCTTTCTCAGTCTGTGCACAAGACAGGGTAGTCGGGGAATTGGCTACTTTTCAACAAGAGAACAACCTCCACCGGATGACTTGCATAAGACCTGCAAAACAAGGAACCACTTTAGTATACTTATTTTGGAAGGAACGAGAATTCCACTCTTTCCAGATATAGTACATCAACGCTGCAAACGCTATCCGACAGACCAATGCCGGGAATCTAGGGCCCTGCCACTCAGAGGAAGCTCTATCAACCATACCCTGCCAACTTAACGTAGGCCAGTTAAAATTGTATTTCTTTTGAATAATAGACCATAATCTGTATGTGAAAGGGCAATTAAAAAATAGATGATTGTGGGACTCAAAAGGAATGCGACAGAAAACACAGCTCATGCTAGGAATGACATGAAAAGCAAAAAGCCTATCCTGCGTACTTAACCTCTTCGTACTGGCCAGCCATAAGACGAAGTTATGACGTGGAACACGCCACTTACATGGTAGTAAGCAAGCCCATCTAGCTAACAGCCACTTTATGACGATGTGCTTCCCACGTACTCGCAATGGAGAACTCCCCAGAACCACTCACCATCCAGACGATTTTGTCAGGCGTATCCGGGGCAGGACGAAAAGAGCTATGGGTACTCTCGCGCAACTCCATGAGCTCAAGTGTATTGGACACAGGCCAGCACCACGAGGAGCCCAAGATCACGTCAGAAACATTCACTCGCCTACCCAAACCCGAGTCAGAAATAATCCTACCAGCAAGGATAAGAATGATAGGGCCTATCGGATGCCACCAATCAAACCAAAGAGAGATCCTACTGCCATCCCCAGCTACATACCGGAGGAAAGAGCGAATCATATCCCTAACCTTGAGAATCTTACGGCAAGACCAGCTACAATCACTGGGGCAAGAGACTTCCTAAAAAGTCCTTCCTATCGGAATATTGGACTTAACCCACCGCGGCCAAAGGGAATCCGACCTGAAAGATATGATGGATCAAATGTGCCTAGAGATGGCTGCAAAGTTCCACACCTCAATCTAGTTAATACCCAGGCCACCCTCTTCCTTGAGACAACATACATCATCAGCGCAAGCCACCTTGGCTCCCGTGGTACAAAGCCCCGTACCCTTCCAAAGGAAAGCTCATAATATCCTCTCCATCTCAAGTATCATTTTCTTTGGAAGGATTAAAATTGAAGCCAATACACCAGGATAGAGAACAAAACTAATCTAATCAATTGGACCCTACCAGCATACGAAAGTAATTGCAAGTCCAATGCTTGACTTTCTTCAGGATGTTTCCAGAAGAGGCTGGCAGTCCTCTTCCCGCAAACAAGTGGAGATCAGAGGGACTCTCCCTCGAGAAAGCCAAGACAAGAAGAGATCAAAGCCTTGGTAGTAGACTCAACACCAGAGAAAAAACATGGCTCTTATTAGGATTGGGAACGAGTCCCGAGAACTACTGGAAGATAGTGAGACCATGTTTCAAGAGCTAAATTGAAGGAAGGTCACCCCGACAAAAAAGCATGAGATCATCAGCAAAGGCAAGCTAAAAGATACCACCATCCTTTTGGCACCTCCAGTGGTAGCGAAACTGACTACCAGCTACTAGCCTCTGCAACATCCTTACAAGAACATCCATGCATAAAACAAAAAGGTTGGGGGACATCGGATCCCCTTGCCTGGTACCTCGCCTACCCCGAAAGAAACCATTAGCTTCCCCGTTTATGATAATTGAAAAGCTCATGCTAGAGACACATGCTTTGATCCATCTAATAACCGTGGGGGGGAAATCTAAGACAAATCAACACATAAAAGAGAAAATCCCAATGCAAACAATCATAGGCCTTCATCAAATTCACCTTCATGGCACATCAAGGAACCCTGAAATCCTCCCGATGATAGTTATGCATGAGCTCGAGACAAGAGGACAGAGGCAACAAAAGTTGTCTGGGAAGGATCAATGAGGTCCCCAAGCACCACCATAACACGATTAGCAATGATCTTGGCTATGCACTTATAAATTGTGTTACAACAAGAAATAGGCCTGTAATCGTTAAGGCTCGAGGGATTAGTCACTTTAAGAATTAAGACAAGGAAAGTATGGTTAACTTCTTTGAGAAGTTGACCATTACCAAAAAAATCCTGAATCGCTTCCACGGTCTCTTCCCCCACAATATGACATGCCCTCTTAAAAAAGAGGGCGTTATACCCATCAAGACCAGGGGACTTGCCATCCTTGAGAGAGAAGAAAACCTTCTGAATCTCATCCTCAGTAACCTCACGACCCATCTCACGCTGCTGAGAATCATAAAGGGATTTTAACATCCAGTTCCTCAACTCATTCAATCCCGGATAGTGACCCGGACCACGAGTTCCCAACAAACTCTCCAAGTGGTCAACAATTGAAGCCTTAACCAAATCTGAGTCTTCTAGGATAGTCTCGTCAGACCGAAGAAGAGAACCAATTTTATTGAAATTCCTTCTCTTATTAACTGACCTAAAGAAAAATTCGTTATTTTTATCTCCCACATCAAGCCAGTGAGTCCCAGCGTTTTGCTTGAGAAAACTCTCCTCCTCTCCACTCACTCTAGCAAAAAGTTCTAGCTTCTCCTTTTTTCAATCCGACGCCATATTTGGTCAAGAGGGTTCAACACTAACATGCTCTGAGCATACTCCAAAGAGGCCCTAGCCGCATTAAGTCTACCTAAATTTTTGCAGTGTTCCTTATTGAAGTCCTTAAGCTGTAACTTAAGCAGCTTTAGCTTCCGGACAACCCTGAACATAGCAACCCGCAAGGGGCGTGCCCCACACTTTAGAAACCAGAGGCAAAAACTTGTGATGATTGGCCAACATATCAAAAAATTTAAACGGCTTGGGAACCTTGTCAACCTTGACAAGAGAACCCATGCTGACTTTATCCCTACCTTTGTTTTTCACTGTCGACCGCTCTAAATCTTTCGCGAGTGCAGCAATAGGGATAGTCGAGGTCGTGTCAGACCGGTTTAGGACAGAAACTGAGGGATGAAGGGGGTTATCTTTCTCAGTCCTTGCCCAAGACAGCGTAGTACGTCCGAAACACTTGCACACCGTGCAAAATAGAGGGCGCCACTGATTATCTGCCCGTACAGTCACAGGATCAAAAGGGGAATCCCCTTCCTGCAAGGTACTCACGTCCGGCACAATAAGAAGCTCATCAACAAGCTCCCTGGTGGCAGAAACCTCAACACATACTCGAGCAAAACTAATCCCGTCACAGCTCTCCGTAAGCGAGTTCGCATATAGTGGCTTCCCAATGCGACTCGTTACGTAACTCAACCCACTAGCTGTTAGGTACTCAATCGGAATGCTGTAGAGTCTAACCCACAATGGTAGTACATCAAGGGATTCCTTGCACAAATTCATACCAAGTCTCCAACGTTGCAAGACAATTAACTTATTCACAAAATGCCACGGACCCGAATCTAGAATCTTGTCTACCGTGTCCACACAGGAGAATTTGAAAAAGTAAAAGCCCTTGTCATTGACTAGAACCTTTTGTATCCCATCTTTCAACAACAATTTACGGGCAATGTTGTTAACAGTAAAATAAGGCAATTTTTTTTTATCAACGAATTAGCCCACAACACAGTTATCCCACAATTCAATACCCTCTTCGACAATAATTTTAGGGGGAGAAACTTGTACCTTTTTGTCTGAAATCGTCGGCAGGAAGTAAGATAATTTCATCTTTCGTTTAGAACTGGAAGGCCCCGATTTCACCTTGTCTGCTCAGGATGGATGTTGGGAAGGAACAATAAGGCGTTGAGTGTCGTCCCTACCATCTCCTCCTCCTTCAGCCTCGCCAAAGGCAGCCCCTCCCCTGGGACGAGCAATGCCCTGATTGCCTCTACCTCCTCTAGCACCTATGCCGATACCACCTATATCCCAAGAGCGAGAGCGAGACACCAGTCACGACTCTGAGCCCAGCTGCCGCCGAAGAGAGTCTACCTCTGCCTGCAAGGCACACTTCTCATCACCGAACTGTCGCCGGTACTCAAGCTCCTCCATAATCAGGCCAAACTAACGGGCCGACAACGAACCGCTCAAGAGGAGATCCTTTACCACAAACGGACAAGATGCCATATGGAAAAAGCCAAAAAGGTTACCACAACCCACCCACAAAAAAATTATAAAAAATTATTAGAAAAATAAATAAATGCTCGTAAGTGGCTTTCTAGAGGTTCTGTAGGGTACCTTTTTTTATGCAATTGATCACGGTAAGAAAGAGCAGAAAATTGAAGACATTCCTGTTGTTCATGAGTTTAGTGATGTGTTCCCTGATGATATAAAAGCTCTACACGCTGATCGAGAATTTGAATTTGTTATTGAGTTATTGCCAGGGTCAAGTCCTCTTTCTAAAGCTCCATATAGAATGGCTCCAACATAGTTGAAAGAATTGAAGGTTCAGTTGCAAGAACTACTAGACAAAGGGCTTATTCAACCAAGGGTATCGCCTTGAGGTGCTCCCGTACTGTTCGTTAAAAAGAAAGACAGTTCGTTGAGATTGTGCATTGATTATAGGCAATAGAATCATGTGACTGTGAGGAACACATTGATGATCACATGCAATAAGATTTGATATCATCAATCTCCGTTATGGTCATTATGATGTCCTTGTTATGCCGTTGTAGTCTTTATTGATGATATTCTTGTCTACTCCGAGGACCGTGAACATCATGAATAACATCTCCGGGTAGTGTTATTCATCTTTTCAAGATGCGATGGGAACTAAACTTACTTTTAGCACATCTTTCCATCCACAAACAGATGGTCAAACCGTTGAGGATATGTTACGAGCATGTGCTATGGAATTGAAAGGCAACTAGGATGATCAATTGGCACTTGTGGAGTTTTCTTACAATAACAGCTACCATTCTAGCATTGAAATGACACCATTTGAAGCTCTATATGGCAGAAAGTTCAGATCTCCAATTTGTTGGGATGAAGTTGGTGAAAAATAGTTACTAGGACCCGAATTGGTGCGAGAAACCACAGAAACAGTCGAGGTGATCCGTAATCATTTGTTAACGGCTAGGAGTAGACAGAAAAGTTATGCAGATAAAAAAACAAGAGATTTAGAATTTGCTATAGAAGATCATGTATTTCTATGTGTTTTACCTTCTAAAGGGGTTACCAGGTTTGGGAAGAAAGGAAAACTGGCACCGCGCTACATTGGTCCCTTTTGATATGGGATCTTGGAAACCAGAGTAGCTGCCCCTAATGCGTTGGTTATATATAACTGTATATTTGTTTGGTTGGTCCTTTATAAATAACTATCAATTTTCCGTGAATGGTAGAATTTGGGTTTTGTGGAATCCCAAAGTAGTTAATGTTACTTCGTCTTGGTTTGTCTGATCAAATAATTCACTGTCAAGTAAACTTAATAGATAATTTGCTTTCTTTTTTTTTTGTTTCCTTTGTGTATGGTTCTAATGGTTCTAGTGATAGATATGTGCTCTAGCAGGAGCTTGAGTATAGGTCTCGCCTTTTTAGGAATGATCCCTGGTTGGTTCTTGGTGATTTTAATGCCATCCAGAGTCCGAGTAAGAAGTTAGGGGGTAGCAATAGATGGCCTCGCTACTATCAGGAGTTCCATGATTGTTTGATTACTTCAGAACTTTCAGATTTAAAGTATTCATGTTGCTTTTATACGTGGACTAACTGTCAAGACGATGGCGATACTATTTGTAGGAAGCTTGACCGTGTCCTTGTTAACAATACTTGGATATCTAAATTTCCAAAATCTGAAGCGGTTTTTCATCCTAGAGGTATCTCTGACCATTCACCCATTCTCGTCCACTCTCTTGTCAAAGTTGACAAGATGCCCAAGCCGTTTAAATTTTTTGATATGTGGGCCAATTATCATAAGTTTTTGCCGCTGGTTGCTAAAGTGTGGGGCACGCCCCTTGCGGGTTGTGCTATGTTCAGGGTTGCCAAGAAGCTAAAGCTGCTTAAGTTACAGCTTAAGTACTTCAATAAGAAACACTTTAGCAACATTTCAGGTAGACTTAATGCGGCTAGGGCTTCTTTTAGAGTATGCTCAGAACATGTTAGCGTTGAACCCTCTTGACACCCTGTGTGGCGTCGGATTGAAAAATAGAAGCTAGAACTTTTTGCTAGAGTGAGTGGGGAGGAGGAGAGTTTTCTCAAGCAAAAATCTGGTATTCACTGGTTGGATGTGGGAGATAAAAATAACATTTTTTTCTTCTAGTCAGTTAATAAGAGAAGGAATTTCAATAAAATTAGTTCTCTTCTTCGGTCTGACGGAACCATCTTTGAAAACTCAGATTTGGTTAAGGCTTCAGTTGTTGACCATTTTCAGAATTTGTTGGGGACTCGTGGTCCGGGTCACTATCCAGGATTGAATGAGATGAGGAACTGGATGTTGAAATCCCTTTCAGATTCTCAGGAGCGTGAGATGGTCGTGAGGTTACTGAGGATGAGATTTGGACCGTTTTCTTTTCTCTCAAGGATGGTAAGTCCCCTGGTCCTGATGGGTATAATGCCCTCTTTTTTAAGAGGGCATGGAATATTGTGGGGGAGGAGATTGTGGAAGCGATTCAGGACTTCTTTTTGTAATGGTCAGCTTCTCAAAGAAGTTAAACATAGTTTCCTTGTCTTAATCCCCAAAGTGACTAATCCCTCGAGCCTTAATGATTACATGCCTATCTCTTGTTGTAACACGATTTATAAGTGCATAGCCAAGATTATTGCTAATCGTGTTAAGGTGGTGCTTGGGGACCTCATTGATCCTTCCCAAACAGCCTGTGTTGCCTCTCGGAGTGTTGCAAATAATATCCTCTTGTCTCAGGAGCTCATGCGGAACAATCATCGGGAGGATTTCAGGGTTCCTAGATGTGCCATGAAGGTGGATTTAATGAAGGCCTATGATTGTTTGCATTGGGATTTTCTCTTTTATGTGTTGATTTGCCTTAGATTTCCCCCCACAGTTATTAGATGGATCAAAGCCTGTGTCTCTAGCATGAGCTTTGCGATTATCATAAACGGGGAATCTAATGGTTTCTTCCGGGTTAGGCGAGGTATCAGGCAAGGGGATCCGATGTCCCCCAACATTTTTGTTATTTGCATGGATGTTCTTGCAGGGATGTTGCAGAGGCTAGTAGCTGGTAGTCAGTTTCGCTACCACTTGAGGTGCCAAAAGGATGGTATCTTTCAGCTTGCCTTTGCTGATGATCTCATGCCTTTTTGTCGGGGTGACCTTCTTTCGGTTCAGGTCTTGAAACATGGTCTCACTGTCTTCCAGCAGTTCTCGGGACTCGTTCTCAACCCTAATAAGAGCCATGTTTTTTTCTCTGGTGTTGAGCCTACTACCAAGGCTTTGATCTCTTCTTGTCTTGGCTTTCTTGAGGGTGAGATCCCTATGCGTTATCTTAGGGTCCCTCTAATCTCCACTTGTTTACGGAAAAGGGACTGTCAGCCTCTCATGGACTGTATAGTGAAGAAAGTAAAGCATTGGACTTGCAATTACCTGTCGTATGCCGATAGGGTCCAGTTGATTAGATCAGTCTTATTCTCTATCCAGGTGTACTGGGCTTCAGTTTTTATCCTTCCAAAGAAAGTGATTATGGACATAGTGAGGATTTTTTTAGCTTTCCTTTGGAAGGGTACGGGGCTTTGTACCACAGGAGCCAAGGTGGCTTGGGGTGATGTATGTTGTCCTGAGAAATAGGGTGGCCTGAGTGTTAAGTAGATTGAGGTGTGGAACTTTGCTTCCATTTCTAGTTACATCTGGTCCATCATATCATTCAGGTCAGATTCCCTCTGGCCGTGGTGGGTTAAGTCCAATATTCTAATAGGAAGGAGTTTCTGGGAGGTCTCTTGCCCCAGTGACTATAGCTGGTCTTGGCGTAAGATTCTCATGGTTAGGGATATGGTTCGCTCTTTTACCCGGTATATAGTAGAGGATGGCAGTAGGATCTCTCTGTGGTTTGATTGGTGGCATCCGATAGGTCCTATCATTTCTACCCTTGCTGATAGGATTATTTTTTTGTCGGGTCTGGGTAGCGCGTGCGAGGGTTTCTGATGTGATCTTGGGCTCCTCGTGGCGTTGGTCTGTGTCCAATACAATTGAGCTCATGGAGTTGCCTGAGAGTGCCCCTAGCTCTTTTCGTCCTGTCCCGGGTATGCCTGTTAGAATCGTCTGGACGGTTAGTGGTTCTGGGGAGTTGTCCATTTCGAGTACGTGGAAAGCCCTTGGACACAAGGGGCCGATAGCTAGATGGGCTTCCTTGTTGTCGTGTAAGTGGCGTGTTCCTCGCCATAACTTCGTCTTATTGCTGGCCATTAGGGAAAGGTTAAGTACGCAAGATAGACTTTTTGCTTTTCATGTCATTCCTAGCATGGGCTGTGTTTTCTGTCGCATTCCTTTTGAGTCCCATGATCATCTATTTTTTAGTTGCCCTTTCACGTATAGATTGTGTGGTCTATTATTCAACAGAAATACAATTTTAACTGGTCTATGTTAAGTTGGCAGGGTTTGGTTGATAGAGCTTCCTCTGAGTGGCAAGGCCCTGGATTCCGGGCGTCGGTTTGTCGGATAGCCTTTGCAGCGTTGGTGTACTACATCTGGGGTGAGTGGAATACTCGTTCCTTCCAGAATAAGTATACTGATGTGGTTTCTTGTTCTGCAGGTCTTTTCCACGCCATCCGGTGGGGGTTGTTCTCTTGTAGAAAAGTCGCCAATACCCCGACTAATCGATGGTTCCAGGGTGAATGGTAGCTCCCCGACTCCATTTTTGCTTGATCCCGCCATGATTTGGTCCTGATTGATTTGTGAGGGATCGGTCCACGTACAGCCAGCCCCTTGCAGTTTTTAGCATGATTTATCGCGTTGTTAGTGCGATGCTCTTTCTACCAGGATCTCTAGACTCTCCGCGTTGCTTCACCCTATTGCTTCATGTGGTCTTTCTTTATATGTTCGTTTGCTGATCTAGCTTCGACAGTTATGTATTACCTCTTTCTTTTGAGGCCGCTGTGTCATGTTTTCAGCCTAGTTAGGTTCTTTTTAGCTCTTGCTTAGCAAGACATGTGTTTCCTTTGTTGCTTTCCTGGGGTATGCCCCTTGCATATGCTGTACTTTTGTTTCATCGGTTGATATATATTTTTATTTACCTAAAGAAAAAAAGAGATTTCAGAACGGATTGGTGCAGTAGCATATCGGCTTGCATTGCCACCATCGCTAGCAAGTATACATGATGTTTTTCACGTATCTAAGTTGAGGAAGTATGAGCCTGATCCTTCACATGTATTGCATCATGAACCGATTCGGATTCAGAATGACTTAACTTATATCAAGCAACCGATTCAGATTTTGGACCAAAAGGAACAAGCACTACGGAACATGAATACATAACTTGTTAAGGTGTTATGGGAACACGATGGAATTGAAGAAGCGACATGGGAGAGAGAGGCTGAAATCAGAGAGAAGTATGCCCATCTTTTTCCTTAGCGAGGTATGAATTTAGGAACTAAATTCTTTTAAGGAGGGGTAGGTGTGAGGACCTTAGTTTAACCTAGCTGTAAACTCCATTTCATGCTTTTTATCATGCATATAGCGTGATACCTTTCTTAATTGAAGATCTTATGCATTATATGAGTGGTCTTCATGACCTATTTATGTAGAACAAGTTGTATGCTTATGTTGGCATAGAAGCACCTCAAGTTGGTGGATTGGCTTATTCTTAATCCTGAATAGTTGTTCTTAAGCATGATTAGTCAAGGTTAATCGTGATTAGTTAGTGACTAAGCTTGATTAGTTTGCCCTAATATTGATTAAGCTAATTGTGATTACTTAGTTACTAATCTAGGTTAACTAGTACTAATTAAGCTTATTAGGTCTAAAAATTGATTTGTGTGGTTATATTCTTATTGGTAAGACTTGGAAGGGGTCTAATAATATTGAAAATTTAGTACTAGTTAAATTTTCAGTCACATTACTAATCGGGATGATACTCACCTAAGGGAGGGGTAGCCTTTGGTGAGGATAAGGGAGAAAGAGATATTAGGGCAGATACTCAGCGCTTTATTGCTTCTTCACCTCATCCATCCTGGGCTGACAAGGTGAAGTCGGGGCCTTCCAGTTCTAGAGGTAAGATGAAATTATCTTACTTCCCGCCGACGATTTCTGAAGGAAAGGTACAAGTTTCTCCACCTAAAGTTATTGCTGAGGAGGGTATTGAATTGTGGGATAACTGTGTTGTGGGCTACTTTGTCGATAAAAAAATTGCCTTATTTCACTGTTAACAACATTGCCCGTAAACTGTGGTTGAAAGATGAGCTGCAAAAGGTTTTAGTTAACGATAAGGGTTTTTATTTCTTCATCTGAATACCTACTACAGATGAAGAAGAACCCATGTTGACTTTATCCTTACCTTTGTTTTTCACTGCTGACCACACTGTATCTTTCGCAAGTGCAGCAACACGGATAGTAAAGGTCGTGTCAGACCGATTTGGGACAGAAACTGAGGGATGAAGGGGGTTATCTTTCTCAGTCTGTGCACAAGACAGGGTAGTCGGGGAATTGGCTACTTTTCAACAAGAGAACAACCTCCACCGGATGACTTGCATAAGACCTGCAAAACAAGGAACCACTTTAGTATACTTATTTTGGAAGGAACGAGAATTCCACTCTTTCCAGCTATATAGTACATCAACGCTGCAAACGCTATCCGACAGACCAATGCCGGGAATCTAGGGCCCTGCCACTCAGAGGAAGCTCTATCAACCATACCCTGCCAACTTAACGTAGGCCAGTTAAAATTGTATTTCTTTTGAATAATAGACCATAATCTGTATGTGAAAGGGCAATTAAAAAATAGATGATTGTGGGACTCAAAAGGAATGCGACAGAAAACACAGCTCATGCTAGGAATGACATGAAAAGCAAAAAGCCTATCCTGCGTACTTAACCTCTTCGTACTGGCCAGCCATAAGACGAAGTTATGACGTGGAACACGCCACTTACATGGTAGTAAGCAAGCCCATCTAGCTAACAGCCACTTTATGACGATGTGCTTCCCACGTACTCGCAATGGAGAACTCCCCAGAACCACTCACCATCCAGACGATTTTGTCAGGCGTATCCGGGGCAGGACGAAAAGAGCTATGGGTACTCTCGCGCAACTCCATGAGCTCAAGTGTATTGGACACAGGCCAGCACCACGAGGAGCCCAAGATCACGTCAGAAACATTCACTCGCCTACCCAAACCCGAGTCAGAAATAATCCTACCAGCAAGGATAAGAATGATAGGGCCTATCGGATGCCACCAATCAAACCAAAGAGAGATCCTACTGCCATCCCCAGCTACATACCGGAGGAAAGAGCGAATCATATCCCTAACCTTGAGAATCTTACGGCAAGACCAGCTACAATCACTGGGGCAAGAGACTTCCTAAAAAGTCCTTCCTATCGGAATATTGGACTTAACCCACCGCGGCCAAAGGGAATCCGACCTGAAAGATATGATGGATCAAATGTGCCTAGAGATGGCTGCAAAGTTCCACACCTCAATCTAGTTAATACCCAGGCCACCCTCTTCCTTGAGACAACATACATCATCAGCGCAAGCCACCTTGGCTCCCGTGGTACAAAGCCCCGTACCCTTCCAAAGGAAAGCTCATAATATCCTCTCCATCTCAAGTATCATTTTCTTTGGAAGGATTAAAATTGAAGCCAATACACCAGGATAGAGAACAAAACTAATCTAATCAATTGGACCCTACCAGCATACGAAAGTAATTGCAAGTCCAATGCTTGACTTTCTTCAGGATGTTTCCAGAAGAGGCTGGCAGTCCTCTTCCCGCAAACAAGTGGAGATCAGAGGGACTCTCCCTCGAGAAAGCCAAGACAAGAAGAGATCAAAGCCTTGGTAGTAGACTCAACACCAGAGAAAAAACATGGCTCTTATTAGGATTGGGAACGAGTCCCGAGAACTACTGGAAGATAGTGAGACCATGTTTCAAGAGCTAAATTGAAGGAAGGTCACCCCGACAAAAAAGCATGAGATCATCAGCAAAGGCAAGCTAAAAGATACCACCATCCTTTTGGCACCTCCAGTGGTAGCGAAACTGACTACCAGCTACTAGCCTCTGCAACATCCTTATAAGAACATCCATGCATAAAACAAAAAGGTTGGGGGACATCGGATCCCCTTGCCTGGTACCTCGCCTACCCCGAAAGAAACCATTAGCTTCCCCGTTTATGATAATTGAAAAGCTCATGCTAGAGACACATGCTTTGATCCATCTAATAACCGTGGGGGGGAAATCTAAGACAAATCAACACATAAAAGAGAAAATCCCAATGCAAACAATCATAGGCCTTCATCAAATTCACCTTCATGGCACATCAAGGAACCCTGAAATCCTCCCGATGATAGTTATGCATGAGCTCGAGACAAGAGGACAGAGGCAACAAAAGTTGTCTGGGAAGGATCAATGAGGTCCCCAAGCACCACCATAACACGATTAGCAATGATCTTGGCTATGCACTTATAAATTGTGTTACAACAAGAAATAGGCCTGTAATCGTTAAGGCTCGAGGGATTAGTCACTTTAAGAATTAAGACAAGGAAAGTATGGTTAACTTCTTTGAGAAGTTGACCATTACCAAAAAAATCCTGAATCGCTTCCACGGTCTCTTCCCCCACAATATGACATGCCCTCTTAAAAAAGAGGGCGTTATACCCATCAAGACCAGGGGACTTGCCATCCTTGAGAGAAGAAAACCTTCTGAATCTCATCCTCAGTAACCTCACGACCCATCTCACGCTGCTGAGAATCATAAAGGGATTTTAACATCCAGTTCCTCAACTCATTCAATCCCGGATAGTGACCCGGACCACGAGTTCCCAACAAACTCTCAAAGTGGTCAACAATTGAAGCCTTAACCAAATCTGAGTCTTCTAGGATAGTCTCGTCAGACCGAAGAAGAGAACCAATTTTATTGAAATTCCTTCTCTTATTAACTGACCTAAAGAAAAATTCGTTATTTTTATCTCCCACATCAAGCCAGTGAGTCCCAGCGTTTTGCTTGAGAAAACTCTCCTCCTCTCCACTCACTCTACCAAAAGTTCTAGCTTCTCCTTTTTTCAATCCGACGCCATATTTGGTCAAGAGGGTTCAACACTAACATGCTCTGAGCATACTCCAAAGAGGCCCTAGCCGCATTAAGTCTACCTAAATTTTTGCAGTGTTCCTTATTGAAGTCCTTAAGCTGTAACTTAAGCAGCTTTAGCTTCCGGACAACCCTGAACATAGCAACCCGCAAGGGGCGTGCCCCACACTTTAGAAACCAGAGGCAAAAACTTGTGATGATTGGCCAACATATCAACAAAATTTAAACGGCTTGGGAACCTTGTCAACCTTGACAAGAGAACCCATGCTGACTTTATCCCTACCATTGTTTTTCACTGTCGACCGCTCTAAATCTTTCGCGAGTGCAGCAATAGGGATAGTCGAGGTCGTGTCAGACCGGTTTAGGACAGAAACTGATGGGATGAAGGGGGTTATCTTTCTCAGTCCTTGCCCAAGACAGCGTAGTATGTCCGAAACACTTGCACACCGTGCAAAATAGAGGGCGCCACTGATTATCTGCCCGTACAGTCACAGGATCAAAAGGGGAATCCCCTTCCTGCAAGGTACTCACGTCCGGCACAATAAGAAGCTCATCAACAAGCTCCCTGGTGGCAGAAACCTCAACACATACTCGAGCAAAACTAATCCCATCACAGCTCTCCGTAAGCGAGTTCGCATATAGTGGCTTCCCAATGCGACTCGTTACGTAACTCAACCCACTAGCTGTTAGGTACTCAATCGGAATGCTGTAGAGTCTAACCCACAATGGTAGTACATCAAGGGATTCCTTGCACAAATTCATACCAAGTCTCCAACGTTGCAAGACAATTAACTTATTCACAAAATGCCACGGACCCGAATCTAGAATCTTGTCTACCGTGTCCACACAGGAGAATTTGAAAAAGTAAAAGCCCTTGTCATTGACTAGAACCTTTTGTATCCCATCTTTCAACAACAATTTACGGGCAATGTTGTTAACAGTAAAATAAGGCAATTTTTTTTTGTCAACGAATTAGCCCACAACACAGTTATCCCACAATTCAATACCCTCTTCGACAATAATTTTAGGGGGGGGGGGGGGGTCTTAAAAGTTTTACGTGAACATCAGAATATTCTCTGTCAAAATTCTCTCTCAAAAACTAGCCGTTAGGTTGTGTCTTGGGTCTTCTCCGGCGGTTTCTAGCCGTTAGGTGGCCGCTGTTGGTCCTCCCCGGCGCCGGCCTTTTGACTTTTCGGCGAGCCTGCCTGTGTCCGGCGGCTGGTGGCGCAGCTGCAAGTCGCGGTTGGGGTGGTTTTGGTCGTTGTCGGGGTGTAGAGCTCACAGTTTCTCTTCGCCGGCGTTCGAGTTGGCCTGCAGATCCGGCGACGCTATGGGTTAGCTGAGGTTGGTTTGATTGGTTTAGGGTAGGTCGGTTTTGTTCTCCGGTAGAGAGGAAGTTTTGGTTCGGGTTTCTCGGCTGTCTCGGTTGGGGTTTCTTCTCTTCGCCGGCGGTCGATTTTCTTGTTCTGTTTTCCTTTGTCGGCAGGTGATGGGGTAGAAGGTGTGCCGTTTGGGCGGTGGTTCTTTCTCGGTTTTGGCCTGCATTTTGTTTGCGGGTTTTCCTTCGCCGGCCGGGGGTTCATTTCAGGTTTCTTCTTTCGTGTGGCCGTCGGCGGGTCTTGTTCGTGTTTTTGCCGGTTTTCTTTCCGCCGGTGGCGCGCTGCGGCCGGCGTCCCCTTCCCCTCCTTTCCCCCGCCCCTTCCTTCCTCCTTCCCCTCCCCCCGCCCCTTCCTTCCCCCTTCCCCTCCTTTCCCCCTTCCTTCCTTCCCCCTCCCCCTTCCCTTCTCCTCCCGCTCTCCCCCTCCTTTCTGCTGGTCCCTTGCGCCGGCCCTAAGTTGGGTTGGCTGCGCCGGCCCTAATTAGGGTTGCGCAAATTTTAATTTTAATTTTTTTGTTTTTTTTTTTTTTTTTTTTTTTTTTTTTTTTTTTTTTTTTTTTTTTTTTTTTTTTTTTTTTTTTTTTTTTTTTTTTTTTTTTTTTTTTTTTTTTTTTTTTTTTTTTTTTTTTTTTTTTTTTTTTTTTTTTTTTTTTTTTTTTTTTTGTTTTTTTTTTTTTTTTTTTTTTGTTTTTTTTTTGTTTTTTGTTTTTTGTTTTTTGTTTTTTGTTTTTTGTTTTTTGTTTTTTTTTGTTTTTTTTTTGGTCTGCTTCTTTATGGCGTCTTCTTTTCCTTCTTTGCCCGTGTCTGGCCGTCGTGCCGATCAAACTTTTTTTATGCCTATTGACTCACGATTAGCCGATTTTTTGAAATCGGATGCTCTGGTTTCTCATGATAATTCTCCTTCTCCGCCGATCAAGCCTCGGGAGGCTACCCCTGGCCCCTCGGGCACGTCAAAAAGTGACGGATCTCCTTTGAAGAGAATTGATGGTTCTGAATGTTCTGATGAGGAAGCAGCTGCTCTAGCGGAAACGAGAGGGTTAAATGATCGTTTCTTGAGTGGTGCGTTGTCGGCCCGTCAGTTTGGTTTGCTTATGGAGGAACTCGAACACCGGCGACAGGTCGGTGATGAGAAATGTGCGTTGCAAGCGGAGGTCGACTCACTTCGGCAACAGCTGGCTTATCGGTCCCTTTCTCGAGATAGAGGTAGAGATGGTATCGATCGGGGTGCCAGAGGTGGGAGGGGTTATCGGGGTGTTTCTAGACCCAGGGGAGTGGTTGCTCTTGGTGTGGAAAAGGGAGAAGTTATTGGGGCAGACGCTCCGCGCATTCCTGCTTCTTCACCTCATCCATCCTGGGCTGACAAGGTGAAGCCGGGGCCTTCTATCTCTAAAGGTAAGATGAAATTATCTTACTTCCCGCCGACTATTTCTGAAGGAAAGGTACATGTTTCTCCTCCTCAAGATATTGCTGAAGAGGGTATTGAGCTGTGGGATAACTGTGTTGTGGGGTATTTTGTCGATAAAAAATTACCTTACTTCACTGTTAACAACATTGCCCGTAAGCTGTGGTTAAAGGACGGGTTACAAAAAGTTTTAGTAAATGACAAAGGTTTTTATTTCTTTAAATTCTCTACTGTGGATACGGTAGATAAGATTCTGGATTCGGGTCCGTGGCATTTTGCAAACAAATTATTTGTATTGCAGCGTTGGAGATTGGGTATGAATTTATGCAAGGAATCCCTTGATGTTCTACCGTTATGGGTTAGACTTTACAATATTCCTGTTGAGTACTTGACTGCCAGTGGGTTGAGCTACGTAGCAAGTGGTATTGGGAAGCCACTATATGCGGATTCGCTTACTGAGAGCTGTGAGCGGATTAGCTTTGCTAGAGTGTGTGTTGAGGTTTCTGCAGCCAGGGAGCTCGTTGATGAACTTGTTATTGTGCCAGGCCCGAGTACCTGCCAGGATGCCCCCTCTGATCCTGTGATTGTTCGGGCAGATTATCAGTGGCGCCCTCCAGTTTGCACGGTGTGCAAGTGCTTCGGACACTCTACCCAGTCTTGTACTCGGCCTGAGAGCACTAGGCCTCTTTCTCCTTCTCTCTCTGTTCCGAAGCGATCTACCACGACCCCTCCTGCCTCTGTTGTTCTGGCGAAAGAAGCAGAGTGGTCAACTGTGAAGAGTAAAGGTAAGAACAAAGTTAGTAGGGATGCTTCGTCTTCTTTAGCTCATGATTGTGTTCAGCCGAGCCATAGTCAGTTGGAGCCTTGGCACCAACATGAGCTTGATAGCCACATACAGGTTAGTGCCCAGCATGTTTCTTCTCTACAGGAGGTCAGTAATCAGCAGTCTTCTCTTCCCGAGGTACCTTTTCCTATTTTGCCTTGTGTTGATCCTGCTTTGCACTCTGATTTGCGTTTAGATTCTGGTTTGATTGTGCATTCTGTTTCGGGCTCTGATCCGGACTCTGATTCTGATTTAGTTCCCTGCTCTCTTACTCCTAATAATAACATGTCTTCTCCTTTTGGTAGTAAAATAAATCTTGACTCTAATGTTAATAATAAGAAAAAGAAGAAAAAGAAGAAGTCTCCCCGTAGGGGAAATTTCACCTGACTTTTACTTCTTGTTTTGTAGCATCCTTTTGGTTTTTGGTATCATGCATAACATTCTCTGCTGGAATTCTCGAGGATTCAACACTAGTGGTAAGCAAGTGGAGGCTCAACATATGATTGCCTCCTTAGGTGTTATGCTTTTTGGGATCTTGGAAACCAGAGTAGCCGCCCCTAATGCCTCGGTTATGATTAACCGTAGATTTCCTGGTTGGTCCTTTATCAATAACTACCAATTTTCTGTGAATGGTAGAATTTGGGTTTTATGGAATCCCAAAGTTGCTAATGTTACTTGTATTGGTATGTCGGATCAAATAATTCACTGTCAAGTGAAATTAATAGATAGGTTGCCTCCTTTTTTTGTTTCCTTTGTGTATGGTTCCAATGATTCTGGTGAGAGATCTGTGCTCTGGCAGGAGCTTGAGTATAGGTCTCGCCTTTTTGCGAATGATCCCTGGTTGATACTTGGTGACTTTAATGCTATCCAGAGTCCGAGTGAGAAGTTAGGGGGTAGCAATAGATGGCCTCGCTACTACCAGGAGTTCCATGACTGTTTAATTACTTCAGAACTTTCAGATTTGAAGTATTCTGGTTGCTTTTATACTTGGACTAACTGTCAGGATAATGGTGATACTATTTGTAGGAAGCTTGACCGTGTCCTTATTAATGATACTTGGATCTCTAATTTTCCTAAATCTGAAGCGGTTTTTCGTCCTAGAGGCATCTCTGATCATTCGCCTATCCTCGTCCACTCTCTTGTCAAAGTTGACAAGGTGCCCAAGCCGTTTAAATTTTTTGATATGTGGGCCAATCACCATAAATTTTTGCCTCTGGTTGCTAAAGTGTGGGGCACGCCCCTTGCGGGTTGTGCTATGTTCAGGGTTGTCAGGAAGCTAAAGCTGCTTAAGTTACAGCTTAAGGACTTCAATAAGGAACACTTTAGTAACATTTCAGGTAGACTTAATGAGGCTAGGATTTCCTTGGAGTATGCCCAGAGCATGTTAGCGTTGAACCCTCTTGACCCTGTGTGGCGTCAGATTGAAAAGGACAAGCTTGAACTTTTTGCTAGAGTGAGTGCTGAGGAGGAGAGTTTTCTCAAGCAAAAATCTGGGGTTCACTGGCTTGATGTGGGGGATAAAAATAACAAATTTTTCTTTAAGTCAGTTAATAAGAGAAGGAATTTCAATAAAATCAGTTCTATTCTTCGATCTGACGGGACTATCCTTGAAGACTCGGATTTGGTTAAGGCTTCGATTGTTGACCATTTTCAGAGTTTGTTGGGAACTTGTGGGTTGGGTCACTATCCGGGTCTGAATGAACTGAGGAACTGGATGTCAAAATCCCTTTCTGATTCTCAGCAGTGTGAGATGGCTCGAGAGGTGTCTGAGGAGGAGATTAAGAAGGTTTTCTTCTCTCTCAAGGATGGTAAATCCCCTGGTCCTGATGGGTATAATGCCCTCTTTTTTAAGAGGGCATGGCATATTGTAGGGGAAGAGATTGTGGAAGCAATTCAGGATTTTTTTGGTAATGGTCAGCTTCTCAAAGAAGTTAACCATACTTTTCTTGTCTTAATTCCCAAAGTGACTAATCCCTCGAGTCTTAATGATTACAGGCCTATTTCTTGTTGTAACACGATTTATAAATGCATAGCCAAAATCATTGCTAATCGTGTTAAGGTGGTGCTTGGGGACCTCATTGATCCTTCCCAGACGGCCTTTGTTGCCTCTCGGAGTATTGCAGATAATATCCTCTTATCTCAGGAGCTCATGCGGAACTATCATCGGGAGGACTTCAGGGTACCTAGATGTGCTATGAAGGTGGATTTGATGAAGGCCTATGATTGTTTGCATTGGGATTTTCTCTTTGATGTTTTGATTTGCCTTAGATTTCCCCCCACGGTTATTAGATGGATCAAAGCTTGTGTCTCTAGCACGAGCTTTTCGATCATCATAAACGGGGAGTCTAATGGTTTCTTTCAGGGTAGGCGAGGTATTAGGCAGGGGGATCCGATGTCCCCCTACCTTTTTGTTATTTGCATGGATGTTCTTGCAGGGATGTTGCAGAGAATAGTAGTTGGTAGTCAGTTTCGCTACCACTGGAGGTGCCAAAAGGATGGCATCTTTCAGCTTGCCTTTGCTGATGATCTCATGCTTTTTTGTCGGGGTGACCTTCCTTCGGTTCAGGTCTTGAAACATGGGCTCTCTGTCTTCCAGCAGTTCTCGGGACTTGTCCCCAATCCTAATAAGAGCCATGTTTTTTTCTCTGGTGTTGAGCCTTCTACCAAGGCTTTGATCTCTGCTTGTCTTGGCTTTTTTGAGGGTAAGCTCCCTATGCGATATCTGGGTGTCCCTCTGATTTCCACGTGCTTGCGGAAAGAAGACTGTCACCCTCTCCTGGACCGCATTGTGAAGAAAGTCAAGCATTGGACTTGCAATTACTTGTCGTATGCTGGTAGGGTCCAATTGATTAGATCAGTTTTGTTCTCTATCCAAGTGTACTGGGCTTCAGTTTTTATCCTTCCAAAGAAAGTGATTTTTGATATTGAGAGGATTTTTCGAGCTTTCCTTTGGAAGGGTACGGGCCTTTGTACCACGGGAGCCAAGGTGGCTTGGGCTGATGTATGTTGTCCTGAGGTTGAGGGTGGCCTGGGTATTAAGCAGATTGAGGTGTGGAATTTTGCTGCCATCTCTAGACACATTTGGTCTATCATATCCTTCAGGTCGGACTCCCTTTGGCCGCGGTGGGTCAAGTCCAATATTCTAATAGGAAGGAGTTTTTGGGAGGTCTCGTGCCCCAGCGATTGTAGCTGGTCTTGGCGTAAGATTCTCATGGTTAGGGATATGATTCGCTCTTTCCCTCGGTATATTGTTGGGGATGGTAGAAGAATCTCTCTGTGGTTTGATTGGTGGCACCCGATTGGCCCTATCATCCCTACCCTTTCTGGTAGGATTATTTCTGACTCGGGTCTGGATAGGCGAGCGAGAGTTTCTAATGTGATCCTTGGCTCATCGTGGTGCTGGCCTATGTCCAATACCCTTGAGCTCATGGAGTTGCGCGAGAGTACCCCTAGCTCTTTTCGTCCTGCCCCGGATATGCCTGATAGGATTGTATGGTCGGTTAGTGGTTCTGGGGATTTCTCCATTGCGAGTACGTGGGATGCCCTTCGTCATAAGCGGCCGCTTGTTAGATGGGCTTGCTTACTGTCGTGTAAGTGGCGTGTTCCACGTCATAATTTTGTCTTATGGCTGGCCATTAGGGAGAGGTTAAGTACGCAGGATAGGCTTTTTGCTTTTCATGTCATTCCTAGTATGAGCTGTGTTTTCTGTCGCATTCCTTTTGAGTCCCATGATCATCTATTTTTTAACTGCCCTTTCACGTTCAGATTATGGTCTATTATTCAAAAGAAATGCAATTTTAACTGGCCTATGTTGAGTTGGCAGGGTATGGTTGATCGAGCTTCTTCTGCGTGGCAAGGCCCTGGATTTCCGGCATCGGTCTGTCGGATAGCGTTTGCGGCGTTGGTGTACTATATCTGGCGAGAGCGGAATTCTCGTTCCTTCCAGAATAAGTATACTGATGTGGTTTCTTGTTCTGCAGGTCTTGTGCAGATCATCCGGTGGAGGTTATTCTCGTGTAGAAAAGTGGCCAATACCCCGACTAACCGATGGTTCCAGGGTGAATGGCAGCTCCCCGACTCCATATTCGTCTGATTTCGTCATGGTTTGATCAGATTATTTTTGGGTGATCGGTCCGTGTTCAGACAGACCGTTGCAGCTTCTAGCTTGTTATATCGCAGCTTTAGTGTGTTGGTCTTTTCACCAGGACCTCCAGATTCCATGGGGCCTTCTCCTCTGGTTTCTTCTGGGTCTTTGTATGTCTTTGCTGATCTAGTTCCAGTGTTATGTATTAACCTTTTCTTTTGTTGCCAGTGTGGCATGTTTCTGCCTAGCTTAGGTTTTCTCTTCGCTCTTGCTTAGCAAGACTTGCGTTTCGTTGTTGTTTTCCTGGGGTATGCCCCTTGCAGATGTTGTACTTTTGTTTCATCGGTTGATATATATTTTTTTATTTACCGAAAAAAATAATTTTAGGGGGAGAAACTTGTACCTTTTTGTCTGAAATCGTCGGCAGGAAGTAAGATAATTTCATCTTTCGTTTAGAACTGGAAGGCCCCGATTTCACCTTGTCTGCTCAGGATGGATGTTGGGAAGGAACAATAAGGCGTTGAGTGTCGTCCCTACCATCTCCTCCTCCTTCAGCCTCGCCAAAGGCAGCCCCTCCCCTGGGACGAGCAATGCCCTGATTGCCTCTACCTCCTCTAGCACCTATGCCGATACCACCTATATCCCAAGAGCGAGAGCGAGACACCAGTCACGACTCTGAGCCCAGCTGCCGCCGAAGAGAGTCTACCTCTGCCTGCAAGGCACACTTCTCATCACCGAACTGTCGCCGGTACTCAAGCTCCTCCATAATCAGGCCAAACTAACGGGCCGACAACGAACCGCTCAAGAGGAGATCCTTTACCACAAACGGACAAGATGCCATATGGAAAAAGCCAAAAAGGTTACCACAACCCACCCACAAAAAAATTATAAAAAATTATTAGAAAAATAAATAAATGCTCGTAAGTGGCTTTCTAGAGGTTCTGTAGGGTACCTTTTTTTATGCAATTGATCACGGTAAGAAAGAGCAGAAAATTGAAGACATTCCTGTTGTTCATGAGTTTAGTGATGTGTTCCCTGATGATATAAAAGCTCTACACGCTGATCGAGAATTTGAATTTGTTATTGAGTTATTGCCAGGGTCAAGTCCTCTTTCTAAAGCTCCATATAGAATGGCTCCAACATAGTTGAAAGAATTGAAGGTTCAGTTGCAAGAACTACTAGACAAAGGGCTTATTCAACCAAGGGTATCGCCTTGAGGTGCTCCCGTACTGTTCGTTAAAAAGAAAGACAGTTCGTTGAGATTGTGCATTGATTATAGGCAATAGAATCATGTGACTGTGAGGAACAAATATCCACTTCCGCACATTGATGTCTTGTTTGATCAATTACAGGGTGCAATAAGCTTGATTTGAGAGCAGGATATCATCAATTGAAAGTCCGGAAAGAAGATGTACCCAAAACAACTTTTAAAACACGTTATGGTCATTATGATGTCCTTGTTATGCCGTTTGGTGTTACTAACGTTCCAGCAGCCTTCATGGACATGATGAATTGTGTTTTTTTAGCCATACTTGGATTCCTTTGTTGTAGTCTTTATTGATGATATTCTTGTCTACTCCGAGGACCGTGAACATCATGAATAACATCTCCGGGTAGTGTTATTCATCTTTCCAAGATGCGATGGGAACTAAACTTACTTTTAGCACATCTTTCCATCCACAAACAGATGGTCAAACCGTTGAGGATATGTTACGAGCATGTGCTATGGAATTGAAAGGCAACTAGGATGATCAATTGGCACTTGTGGAGTTTTCTTACAATAACAGCTACCATTCTAGCATTGAAATGACACCATTTGAGCTGTGTTTTCTGTCGCATTCCTTTTGAGTCCCATGATCATCTATTTTTTAACTGCTCTTTCACGTTCAGATTATGGTCTATTATTCAAAAGAAATGCAATTTTAACTGGCCTATGTTGAGTTGGCAGGGTATGATTGATCGAGCTTCTTCTGAGTGGCAGGGCCCTGGATTCCCGGTATCTGTCTGTCGGATAGCGTTTGCGGCATTGGTGTACTACATCTGGCGAGAGCGGAATTCTCGTTCCTTTCAGAATAAGTATACTGATGTGGTTTCTTGTTCTGCAGGTCTTGTGCAGATCATCCGGTGGAGGTTATTCTCTTGTAGAAAAGTGGCCCATACCCCAACTAACCGATGGTTCCAGGGTGAATGGCAGCTCCCCGA
>JAVXUO010000784.1:0-92676 GCA_033065855.1 Escallonia rubra
CGACGGACGTCGTGAGGTTGATGCATGACGAACGTCGCGAGGTTGATGTACGAATGTCTGTGAACATCGCGAAGGTGCAAAGACTCGAGAAAACAAGTACGCGCGGGAGGGGAACCATTGGCCAAAATGGGGGGAAGGCCAAGGCCACCCCTCGTGGAGGCCGAGGCCGACCCCTAGGCATGGGGAAGGCCGAGGCCGACCCCCTGGGGTTGGCCAAGGCCAAATGGCCAACTCCCATGAAGGAGCCCAAGGCCACTCCCCCCTCTTGGTGAACTTCGGGCGCGCCGACGGTAGGTGTTTTGATGAGCAATGACAAATCTGAAAGTTTCGTTAGGACGAGCGTGTCGACGTGAATCGTACCTATGACGAACGAGGTGTCAAGGTCACGCGCAAAGCATACGAAGCGAAAAGAGTGCGAAAAAGGGGTTTGCGCGGAGGGGTGAACCACCGGGGGAAAATGGCCGAGGCCAACCCCTCCTGGAGGCCGAGGCCGACCCCTAGGCCTGGGGAAGGCCGAGGCCGAACCCCTGAGGTTGGCCAAGGCCAAATGGCCAAATTCCATTTTCGGAGCCCAAGGCAATTTCTCCTTTTGCGAACTTCGGGCGCACCGTCGGTAGGTGTTTTGATAAGCAATGACAAATCCGAAAGTTGTGTTGCGACGAGTATGCTACCAAGAATCGTACCCATATGATGAACAAGGTGCCAGAGTCATGTACGAAACGTAGGAAGCGAAAAAAGTGCAAAAAGGACTTTGCGCGAAGAGTGAAGAACCGGGGGGAAAGGCCAAACCCCCATGGGAGGCCAAGGCCGACCCCATGACCTTGGGTGAGGCCGAGGCCGACCCCATGGTCTTGGGTGAGGCCGAGGCCGACCCCATGGGGTTGGCCAAGGCCTTTGTCCGTTGACCCTGCTGCTCCGGTTGCGCCGTCGGTCGACATTTTTGGTAAGGTGTTTGGGTGATCTTGGTGTGACGATTGCGCTAGCGTGAGCGACGTCAATGCAAAATAAAAATGTCTAAGTCGCGCACGAAGCACGTGAAGCGAGAAAAACACGTGTCTTGGGTGCGCGGGCACTGACCGGTTTGATGCGCTGGAAGATTGCCCGTTGATAATGGTGACGTGTTCGCGCGTAGTGGGCCCTCTGGCGGGCCATTGGGTCTGACCAAGATGGGTTGGGAACATAAGGCCCCTGCGTGCGGTGTGCGCGGAGGGGCAAACCGAGCGGGCGCCGCACGCATAAGCATTAATCGATGAAAAAAATTGCCGGGCTCGAATTTGGGGGAACGGGCGCTATAGTAATGTGAAGCGCGGGGGGGGGGGAACGGTTTTTTTGAAATATGCAAAGTTTCGTAACGGTGAACTCGAGTAAGAAAGAAATAGCGGAAACAAAATGTAACACGCCTGTCCATTGGCGTTAGCGTGAAAGGCAGAAAATAGCGCGACAAAAAAAGTGCGGAAGATGGGTTGCGCGAAGAATTTTGATAGCGACGTTAGGTTATGAATGTGAAATAATAATGTTGTTTTGCTAAAAAATAACAACGCGTTGGAAAAAGTCGGCGTTAGGAAGTGGAACGCTAAAAGAGTTGTTGGGGAATTTTTGGGGGGAAACTTGGACTTTGAATTGATGTGATGGATTTGGGGGGGAAAATTAGGTGAGAAGTCTTGACATTTCAAGACTTGGGAGAGAGAGAGAAAGAAAGGCTTAGCCAAACTAAAGAGAGAAAGGAGAGAAAGAAAGGAGAGGAAGAAGAAGAAGAAGAAGAGTTGGATCTTGAAGACCCATGAGAGTGAGAACATCACAAGAAGCCAAAAGGATGCAACAAGGTAAGAGAGGAGGGGCAAGTGGGGGAAGGGGTGGCCATGGGCCAACCGCGACGGCGGCCGAGGCACACCGCCGGGCCGAGGCCGAGTGTGGTGGAAGGAGAAGGGAGCGTGGCTATGGGGTGAAGGGAAGGGAAGATGGTGGAGGGCAACAAGGGCCGGCCGACCAAGTGGCCGAGGTCGACCAAGGCCGCGAGGCCGAGGCCGACCAAGGCCGCTTGGCCGAGGCCGAGGCCGAGGCCGTGGCCAGGCGCGGGCGCGGCGCGGGCGGTGGAGGGGAGAGGAAGTGGAGGGGAAGAGGGAGAAGGGGAGAGGGGAAGGGGAGAGGAGGAGAGGGAGAGGAGAAGGGAGAGGGAGGAAGGAGGAGGGGGAAAGAGGAGGAAGGAAGGAGGAGGGGGAAAGGAGAGGAAGGAATGAGGGGGGAAGGGGAAGGAAAAGGAGGGAAGGGAGAAGGAAGGAGGAGGGAAGAGGGAGAGGGAAGAAAGGAGGAAAGAGAGAGAGGCGCGGGCCGAGGCCGAGGCCGCCGACGCCAAGGCCGAGGCCGATGCTGAGGCCGAGGCCGACCGGAGGCACGGCGTGCGCGGAGATGTTTCTCGCGGCGCAAAGTGAAATGTTGGTGGATTGCCGAAAAAAACACGTAAGAAGCAAAGTGTGCGACGGCGGGGCGGAGCTAGTGGGCGATCCACGTTATCACCGGGCGACATGTTTGATGATGACGACGTCGCGCCGGTTGAAGAAGCGGAGGTGCCGTTGAGCTTTCTTGGCAGGGCGAGGAGCTTTGATGCAACGCCGAGCCACAGCAATATTTTGTTGACGGCGAAGGGGGCGGTGCCCGGATGCCCACCCAAAGAGCTTTGGAGGGAGCTTGGCCAGCGAGTGGGTGCGGATGTGTTTTTGGGTCCTTTCGGTGCGTCGTCGATGTCGGAGAGTCCGATGGTTCCGTCGCCGTATGTTCGTGCGCCGAGCGGGGGGGTCGCTCCGGTGATGTCGCCGAGGTACATGCCGGGTTTGTTGGTGGAACGACTAGATGTGCCGTGGTCGCCGGTGATGTTCAAGGGCCATAATACCATGCCGGTGGGGTGGAATTTTTGGTGCATGTATATGTTGGAGCAGTCGGGTTGGGGGGAGAGATTGGAGGCGTTGGGATTGGTGTCTGCGATAGAGGCGACGTTCAAGGTGATTGATCCGGTGAGGGACTTTAAGGGCTTGGCGTTGTTGCTTTCGAGATGGAGCTCGCAGACGCATACGTTCATCACGGCGTTTGGGGAGATTGGGCCAACGCTTCTCGACGTGATGATGTTGACGGGGTTGCCCATGCACGGTACGGAGAATGCTTGTGAGCTGGAGTTGACGGCGGCGGAACGGTTGACGGTAAAGGAACTGCAGGGGTTTGCCTCGTTGATAAGGAGCAATCGCAAGGGTACATACAGCGGGTGGCTCAAATACTTCTATGGTACGGCGACCGCGTTACCCGGGCAGAAGTCTGCGTCGGTAAGCAATTTTCGCGCAGGTCCTTGCTATAAGGACAAGAGATACGAGCTAGCGGGGTTTCTTATCATGTTCTTGTCGAGGTACGTGCTTATAATGTCTTCCCTTTAGTATTGTTGCATGTTGTACTTCCATTGTTCTTGTATGCGTAGAATGCTAAATTTTTAAAAAAAAAAAAAAAAACGTGTCGGAAAGATAGTGTAGTCATATTGCCATGCAACAGAGTTTACGTTCAGAATAGGGCGAGAAGGTTATGATAGACATTGTATGCTCTTATGCTTGTAGGTTTGTATTTGAGGGGACGCCGGAGGATGGCGTGTCCCTGAGGGTATTCAAGTTGGCGGTACGTATGGCTGGTGGGGGGCGCATCGGGCTGGCCCCCATTTACTTAGGCACGCAGTACTCTCGTCTAGATCAGTTTGCCAATGATGTACAGAGGTCGTACGGACGCTATCAGGTGACGACGTACGTAGACTGGATGTTCTTGCAGCGGTATCTGTTCGAGGTCTACATGGATTATCGGCCTCGTGATCTTCCCTTAGTACATCCGTCACCGCGGATGATTAGGGTGACTCGGCCGGGCAAGTCACGTGAGGTTGCGGCTTGGTACGCGGGTGGCCGAGTATATGCCTGGGCAGGCGGGAAGAAGCCCGGGCGTGATTTGGCAGACATTTTTGACGATCGAGATGAGTGCGTTCTCCGTGCGTATACCGGCATGCATTATTCGTACGGTACTCCTCCATGGATGGATCTGCAGGACACTATGGTGCGACTACACGGTCGAGATGAGCTGACGGACACGGCGGTGGCCTTACTAGTGGCGTACTTTCCAGGGTGGCTGCCCGTATTGACTGATGATGGCGGGAAGCCGGCTGAGAACAGATATTATGTGGCGAGATATAGCCCCGATCGATTGTCCTCGAGCTTTGGTTATGATTTAGAGCCCCCATGTGGCTATACGAGGGCGTGGGAGGTGAGGAAGGCTTTTGGGTATACGATCTCAAAGTGGGCGCGGAAGTGGCCGGTACCGACAGAGGAGTGGAGGAGGCCCGGGACGCTATCGACGGGAGTCGCGACGGTTGAGTATGCGCGATGGTGGGATCGGGTACTGGCGACATGGTCGGAGTGGTTGTCGCAAGAGCCATCCGACAGGCCGGAGGTCGATGTCTTTGCGGGGGACAGAGGACTGGGACTTGTTACGGCGCAGGTCGCGAGGCAGAACGGCATGTCGGTACTACTTACAGGTGTATTAGATGAATCGGTGCCAGCACGCGCGCCACGGGCGCCGGCAGCAGCAGGTGGTCCGAGGGTGCCGGGCGCTGGCAAGGGTCCCATTTCGTCATTGAGAGTAGGCATGATGGCGGGTGCACAGCGGACAGGCGCAGGTCCTTCGACGGGTGGTGGACGTAGGCCGAAGAGGTCGCGAGAGGTGCTGGAGGAGTGTGACTCCGAGGTTAGTGTAATGCTTTGCTTTCGTTGTACAGTTGCCAATTATCATGTTAAGTGTTCTCTAATGCTCGATTCTCTCCCTTTTTTTTTTTTTTGACAGGAGTTTGATGATGATGGTGGTGCCATTGACGTGGAGTCAGACGATACCACAGAGTATGCCGAGGCCGTTACTGATGATACTGAGGGGATGGATCTTGAGGCAGCTGAGGAAGATGGGGAGGCAGATGTAGATGCGGCCGATGAGGTCGAGGAGATGGAGGCCGAGCCGGCCTATGAGGGGGGGCCGATGGATAGTGAGGCCTTCGGGGAGGCCGCGGCGGTAGAGCAGGCAGCGGCCTACATTGTGGAGCCAGTCAGTCACCCGGAGCAGACAGCAGCATATGTTGTGGAGCCGGTCGTGCCAGTTGGTCATTCGAGCCCGTCACCTGTCTTGGTCGAGGATGTATTCGATGGCCCGATGGGTCACACGTTTGAGGGTGATGATTGGTGGGCACATGCGGGGGCACATGCCGGGTTGCCGACCGCACATGCGGTGGTTAGAGATTCGTTGCCACGACGCGGTGTACCTGATTCGTCTGTTGTGGCGCCGATAGCGGATACATTGTCGGGGTCGGCCGTGGATGCGGGTGATGCTCTGTTGGCGATGCATGCTGCCACCGTTGGCATGAGATCAGTGGGTGGTAGGGCGACAGGGGTTGATGCTGCTAGTGGCGGGTCTTCAGTCGGGCAGGCAGACGGTATGTCCTGGGAGGGCCTCGGGTTGTCTGATGCGGTGGTCCAGCGGTTGGAGATGATTAGGGCGAGACAACCCCAGACATTTGAGGGCTCTATTACCATGCGGGGCATGGCATTGTTCAAGGCGATGTTTGCCGCCCTTGTGGACTGGTTGGCGACACTTAGTACGGTGCCGACCTCGACTTGGAGTTCAGAGATGAGGTCAGAGTTTATGTTAGAGCTCGAGCCGTTCGTAGCTTTTGGCTTCCAGTTGGAGTGGCTGTCCGACTATGTCCATTGTAGAGGGCCGAGTGTTGAGGCCATGGCTGGACTGACTGTGGTAGGAGCGCAGGAGGTGGCGTGTCACGGCCGTAGGCGTATGCTTGATGCAGCGTTGACAGATGTGACGCGATGAGGTTTCTGATATACGGGCCCGGCTTAGCGAGGCGGAGGCTCGGCAGGCAGAGATAGAGAGACAGCGGGCCGAGTTGGAGCAGAGATGGTCCGACTTACAGGTGCAGCGGCAGACTCTGGAGTCGTATACTTCTGATACTGTTGGTGCACTGCTTACTTCTTTACGCTATATGTGATGTACTTTTCATTTTTTTTGCTAGTAGTCATTGGTCCGTAGCGACCTACAAACCTGTGACCTGTATGCATTTTTTTGATACTGATATAGCAGTTATATGGTTATTTTGTACCTGTGTTTGTTGTTATGTTATGCTTAGCTTTTGATGTGATCGTATGTCTTGCATGTGGTGTCCTCCCGTTGTGGTTCCCCCTTCCCCGCCCATAGCAAGCGACTTAGTGAACGATGTGTAAATGAAAGAGTGCGTTACATACAGTAGTTGAGGCGAGTGAATGATCTTTGCATTGATAGTATTTGGGCCAAAATGCCATTACATGAAGAAAGCAAGAACTTGTAATAAACAACAAAAGTTACAAGTCATGAACATGTGTGCAAATACAAAAAAATGTTGTGTAATTTTCTAAGCTTTGGGCGGGTAGGGCTGGGGGAACACTCCGCTGTTGGTCATGCATAAAACTTCTTCAAATAGCGACCGTTGATAGGTGCCGTGATTTGTTCGTCTTCCGTGTTGAGCAGGAGGTAAGAGCCGTTGTCTCTGGCTTCATGCACTTGAAGTGGTCCTTCCCAATTCGGTGTGAACTTGGGGGCTGACATGTTGGCGCGTACATGTTTGGCGGCTTGAAGAACAAGGTCGCCCTCGACGAATGTTCGTTGCTTCACAGTCTTTCCATATGCCTTGGTGAGTTGTTCGTGGTATTTCTTCATACGGCGCAAGGCATTGGCTCTCCTTTCATCAAGTCCTTCAAGGGCGGTCATTCTGGTTTCTTCCTCTCCAAGCCCACTGCTTAGGGAGAGTCTGGCTGATGCGACTGTAATCTCGGTTGGTACGACACACTCGGCCCCGTAGACAAGGGAAAATGGTGTGGTCTTTGTCGCTGTATGCTTGGAGGTTCTGTAGGCCCAAAGTGTGAGGCTTAACTTCTCGGACCATGAACCACTTACATCATGGACCATTCGTGATAATACCCGCAGTAGAGTTTTGTTAGAAGCTTCGGCTTGACCATTCCCTTGTGGGTAGTAAGGAATGGATGTAGCGTGGTTGATGTTGTATCCTTCCATGAAAGCTCGGACATCCCTGTTGATGAATGGCGTGCCGTTGTCGGATATGATACACCGGGGGATACCAAAGCGACAGACGATGTGTTCGCGCAAGAAGTTGGCGATGGCGCCTCCCGTGGCTCGCCGTAGAGGTATGGCTTCGACCCACTTTGTGAAACGTTCTGTTGCAACCATGATCCAAGTGTGACCCCGTGATGTTGGGTGGATGGGGCCTATGAGGTCGAGAGCCCAGGAGTGAAATGGCCAAGGGGCTAAGATCATGCGGAGATCGGACGTCGGCGTGTGCATTCTGTATGCGTGTCTCTGACAGGGTTGGCAGTGTCGGACATGAGAGATCGCGTCAGATTCCATGGTTGGCCAGTAGTATCCCATCCTTAGCAACTCTGCATACAACTTCTGAGAGCCTTGGTGCTCGCCACAATCACTGTTATGCACTTCGTTAATCACCTCGACTGTCTGGGCACCCTGCAGGCATCGCAGGGTGCGTCCCGAAAATCCCTTGCGGAACAACTCTCCTTCCGTCACAAAATACTTGACCGACTTGCGCTTGATAGATCGTGCCGAGCTGCGGTCAGGCGGTAGAACCCCGTGGGATAAGTACTGGATGAAAGGCTGGCGCCAGTCACCTTCGACGTTAATGACAAGAGCTTCAGTATTGTCCGGTGCGTACGAACAGTCGGGGCAGTCTCCTTGTATGTCTGAGGCATCCTTGGCCATGGATGGCCAATAGAGACCCATACGCTGGAGGCGACGGTATAAAGGGGGACCGTCGAGGCCACAACACTTCTGATGGCCGAACTGCAATTTGTGCCTTGCTTCTTCCGGTGCCAAGCACCTGGCCAGAGTGCCTCCGGGGCATCGTCTGTACAACACGTCTCCCAACATCAAGAAATATGCAAGGGTAGATGCGGTAGCAAGAGATGGCGCCTTAAGTTGGTCGACAATTGATTGCCTCCAATCGTCCGTAGTAATGTCCTTCGGGACTAGGTTCAATGATGTGCATGGTTCCGTCCTCTTGATGATGGTTAGCATTCGCTGCTCACCATCAACCTCTATCTTTGACGCGATCGTGGCCAAGCTGTCTGCATGTCCGTTGTGGCACCTGTTATGATGTTCGTACTGGATATGGCCAAATCTCCCTTCCAAGTATTGCACCAAGGCACGATAAGGCGCCAAGGCTGGCTCCTTGACTGCGAACTCCCCGTCGGCCTGCTTCATGATCAAGTTCGAGTCCCCTTTTACGCACAATGCCTTAGCCCCCATACTGGCAGCCAGCATGAGGCCAATGACAAGTGCCTCATACTCAGCTTCATTGTTAGACACCGGGAATGCAAGCTTGAAGGATAGGGATGTGGTAACACCCTCTGAATTTCGAAGGACAATGCCGGTACCCCCCTGCCGGAGGGGAACTCCATGGGGTCCTTTGCTAGTGGCTGAGCCGTCGAACTCAAGCGTCCATAATTCACCAATGTCAGAGGTCAGGGCCGTCTCTTCCCCAGGCAATTGATCTGATGTCGGTTCATATTGTTGGCGTGGGAAGAAGGCCAAGAGGTCCGCGAGTGCTTGACTCCGTAAAGCTGTAGGATTTTTGATGGACAAGCCGAACTCGGCCAATAACAGCAACCAACGAGTAAGCCGGCCAGACAGGGCAGGGCGCGTAAGCATGTACCGTAATGGATCGGCCTTGGTGACAAGCGTGATCTGGTGTGACAAGAAGTAGTGTCTGAATTTCTGCGAGGCGTAGACCAAGGCTAAGCAGTGTTTCTCGAGCTCAGAGTAATTGGCTTCAGGGCCCCTGATTGATTGGCTGAGATAATAAACCGGGCGCTCCACCCCATCCGCCTCTTGGGCAAGTAATGCCCCTATGGACCTGGGCGTGGAGGTCAAATAAAGCAAGAGTGGTATACCTCGTTGTGGAACGACCATGGTCTGCGGCGACATGAGAACTGCCTTGATCTGTTCGAATGCTTACTGTTGGGGCGCACGCCAACTCCACGGTGCGCTCTTACGTGTCAAGTGCTGGAAGGGCGTGATGAGTTCGGCCAAGGCAGGGATGAATCGGCGTAGGTAAGAGATCTTGCCAAGGAAGCTCTTCAATTGTTTGGTGCTCTTAGGAGGGGCCATTTCTTGGATAGAGGCGGCCTTAGAAAGGTCAATGTCAATGCCCTGTCGACTGACCAAAAAGCCGAGGAATTTGCCGGAGGAGACTCCAAAGGCACATTTCAACGGGTTCATCCGCATGTTGTATTGTCGACAACGGTCGAAGACTGCCCGAAGGTCCGTGAGATGTTCACTTTCCTTTTTAGATTTGATGATAAGATCGTCGACGTAGTCCTCCACTGTGCGGTGTATCATGTCATGGAAGATTGCTGTCATTGCTCTTTGATAAGTTGCACCTGCGTTCTTAAGGCCGAAGGGCATGACCTTCCAACAGAAGTTACCCATAGGGGTACGGAAGGCTGTCTTGGCACAATCGTCAGGGTTCATCCGGATTTGGTTGTAGCCCGCGAAACCATCCATGAAAGATAAGGTTTCATGTCCGGCAGCCGCCTCGGTGAGCATGTCGATGTTGGGCAGCGGGACCTCGTCTTTGGGGCATGCCTTGTTCAAATCCCAAAAATCAATACAAATGCGGACTTGGCCGTTCTTCTTTTGCACATGAACAACATTAGCCAACCAGATAGGATGAGTGATAGGTTCAATGAAACCAGCTTGTAAAAGTCGTTCAATTTCTTGCTTGATCTTCAATTCGAGTTCGGGGCGGAAGGTTCGCGGATACTGTCGAACAGGGCTGAACCCGTTGGCAATGTTGAGATGGTGCGTTACTAAGGCAGGATCCAATCCAGGCATTTCATTGTAACTCCATGCCAGCACGTCGCGATATTCGCGGAGGAGAGTAATCAGTCCTTCTCTTCGCTCCGGGGCGAGTTTCGTGCCGATGTAGGTTAGCCGAGGTTCCTCGTCCGGGTCAGCCAGGTTAATTTCTTCAAGATCTTCGGCCTGCGGTCGAGGGCCGTCTTCATAGCAGGGCGGGGCAGCACCTGGTGTGAGCTCAGGGTCCGGCAAGCAATGCTCGGCCGTACAACACCACTCTGTCTCCATTAGCGGGTCGGGGTCGAGGGGGTTAGGCGGCGAACCCCCCGGAGACCCCGGACACCGTCATAATTGGTAGATCACCCTTCCATCTATGATGACGCGTTGGAAGGTGGTTTCAACCTTGTGCTTCTTGGACTTGGGGGATGACGGCGAGGGATTGGTCGTGACAGCAGATGGCTTCGTCGAGGTCGATGCCTTGTTTCCATTGCCTCTTTTGGACTTGGCCTTGGACTTGGCGGGCTTGTCCCCACACAGCTCGTCCCAACCTGGTAGTTTGGTGGAATGAATGTGAGTAGCATTCTCACCATCGGCAGCAATCTCAGTGAAGAAGGAGGCCTCGGCAAAATAAGACTCGGCGCACTCGAAAGGGGCCTTGGTTGCGGGGATGGTTACTGCTACCTCATGTCCCACAGGACCGGCCACCAGTTTCACACACTGGTGGTACGTCGAGGGAACAGCCTTGTTGACATGGATCCAAGGTCGCCCAAGTAGGAGGTGGAAGGAAGACTCGCTATCTATCACATGGAAAGTGGTGTCACGCCGGACAGTTCCGACCATTAGGTCGACAGTGATGTGGCCAAGAGTGGACTGGGGGCCCTACCCAAAGCCAGTGATTTTGATGGGGTCCCGAATGATCTTTCTTGGCGGTATACCAGCCCGCTGCAAAGTAATGAGGGGGATGATGTTGATTGAGGCGCCGCAATCTACCAAGCCGCGGCGGAAGTCGGTGCCGTTGACAGTGCATTCAAGGTATAGCGGCCGGTTATGATGCTCAATTGGCGGTGAGTCATCGCCTGAGAAAATGAATGCGGTAGAAGGGATGTGTTTGAGCTCGGCCTGGGCGGCGAAGCATTCGGGCCCGAGGCCGGTAGTGACCTCGATCAAACAGTCCGAGAGATATGTCCGCGCTGCGGGTGAAAAACCCATTTCATCAAAGAAGTCTTTGATCTTCGTCATTCGTCCAGCTGAGGATGCTGGCTGGGGGGTAGAAGGTACACAAGTTGTGACCATAGGGGAGACTTCCGCAGAAGCTTCGGGGACATGCGGCTCGACGTGGTCGATAGTAACCATGAGCACCTGATGCTCGCGGTTGTTGTTGCCATGATTTGGGTACGGGTTCTTCCGCACGTCGTGATGCTTCCGCAGCTGTAGGTCGCCCGTCGCGACCTTTCTTACGAAGATAGCTCGCAATGCATTGCAGTTCTTGAGGGGATGTCCAAGGGCCTGGTGGTAAGGGCAGTAGTTAGGCCTAGTTCTTTCTTCGTCTGTGATGGGGATCCTCACAGGTGGCAACTTGAAGTTGTTATCATTGGCAACCCATTCTGTCAGGAGCCCTTTTACCGTATTCAAATCATACGGAAAGGCGGGTGGAGTCTCCAGCTGTCGCCGCTTGTCGGGGCGCTGGTCCCCATCCGGGAACTGACGCTTAAAACCAGTGTGGTTATTGACGTTGTTGTTGCTGGTGCTATTGCGCTAGTTGTTGAATGTGTCAGCTGAGGCCAGCAGCGCATTCTGCGGGCGAGGCCTCCATGGTTTGACATGACCGACCGTCTCGTAAGTACGACGGGCTGTTTCCTTGAGGTGTCCCCATGACCTCAACTGTAGATTCTCGATATGCACACGGTAGATATCAGTCATGTTTTTGATGCATATGGGAACCAACGTCTCGTCCTCGCTGAAGTCCGTGCACTCAAGGCATTTGAGATGGAAACGGTGCATGTACTCATTCAAGTCTTCCCCTTGGTTCTGGCGGATGCCAGCAATATCAACAACACTCACGCGTTCGGCCTCGTAATGGAACTTGTCTAAGAACAATTGGACCATGTCGTTCCATGCGTGGACAGTCCCCGCAGGGATCTGGTGGTACCAGGTGTAGGCCAAGCCTGTAAGGGACTTGTGGAATTCCCTCAACTTCAAGCTGTCTCCCGGGCCATACTGCTCTAATGAGCCTGCAAATCTTGTCAAATGCTCACGGGCGTTGCCCTCGCGTCCGTTGAAGAGCACAAAGGCTGGTTGTTTGTACTTCGGGGGATAAGGTATGGTGGCAATATCATTGACATATGGGGCATGGCCTGTCAGGTGGGCAGAGGGATGAGACGTAGAGTTTTGTGACAAGCGATGGATGAGTGTCTCCAAGTCTGAACGAGTGACATAGTTGGGAGACGGGTCGTCATGGACGGTTAAAGGGTGGTGACTGGCTGGGATGCCACGAGCTCCCGAGCCTCCAGAAGGAGCAACTTGGTGGACAGGTGCAACGGAGGGTTGATATATGACAGGGGCTTGTGGTGGTAATTGTATATGGGCATGGGTAGTTGGGCGAGACATGTCCACTGCTTGGGCATTGGTTTGATGTTGTTCGGTCGAGTAAGGGTTAGGTTCCATCTCAATGGAGTCATGGGTCTCAGACGAGCTTCGCGCTGGCATGCGCCGAGGTGCGAGGACATGGTGGGTCTGTTGCAGCACGGGTCCAAGGTCTGCCTGAGGTCGGCGTGATGGCATCACGGGATGCAGTGCAGCAGCTGTATGAGGCAAAGATGTCGCAAGTCCTACCGCCAATGGTCTGGTTGATTGAGGCGGCGGTGGTCGCGACACTGGGGCCCGAGCGATGTCAGGAGCCAACTCAGGTCCATGGGGTTGGACTGGTGTAATGGTTTGTTGGGAGGCCATTGCCTGTATGGACTTTTGCATTTCCATCACGGCTGTCATAAGACTGGTTATAGCGGGCGAAAACTGTTGGATGGCCGCGTTGACTGCAACTTGTATGTCAGGTGCGGTAGTTTGCGGCTGGTCTTGGGGACGCACAGCACTAGTCCCCTCCTGTTCACCTGTGTGGTTCTCTTCTTGAACGGCATGGATAAGGCCCCGGCTGGCAGCCCTCGTAACTCTTCGTTGTCTAGCCATGGAGATTAAGTGTGGAAGATAGAAAGACTACAGTACGATGCTCACCTCCCCAGCAGAGTCGCCAAAATGATGCCAATGAAAGTGGGTTCTTACTTACGTGGAGGTGCCACAAAGGCTGCAGTCCGTGTCAGCTTCCAAGTATACAAAGTGGGAGACAGCAAAGACGGAGTAAGGGCTGAGGGCAAGGCTTCTCAGACGGGCCGTGAGGAATGGCAGTGCTGCGAAGGCAAAGCTAAGACGAACAGGGCCGGCAGTCGATAGTCCGAGTCAGGGTCCAAGTCAGGGTCCAATGCTACGGTCCGAAGTTACGGTCCAAAGTTACGTTTCTCTCACTAGAATCCAAGAGCTCCCAAATTCTACAGTGAGAAAGTGATTTTTGTAAGAAAAGCCAAAAGTCCTCCTTTTGAGTTGTAAAGTTCACTATTTATAGGAAACAGGGTGCTTATGTCATAAAGTGCCATATGTCGTTCCCTGAGAGTGACACGTCACCAGGGGGTCCCAAAATACCGGTTCTCCTTTGGACTGCCGGTTCCTAAATTCGCGTTGCTTGCCCCACACAGCGTCGCTCTACCTGTCTGAGAAGACTGACCATACCGCGGTACCATGATCAGAGTAAGCCCGTTGCCCCAGCCACCAATCCAAGCCCTTACTGAATCCCATGAGGCGCGTCAAGAGACGCGCGGAGGACCTGACAGCGGTGAGGGTTACACCTGTAGCCAACTGCCAGGCGGATTAGGCGCGATGCCCTCCAAGGACCTGCTCCCGTCCCGGAGTGACCCGTGGGTCATTGTCTTGGTGATGTCGACGATCGATAGTAACGTGAGTGGACATGGTCGCAGCTCAGTGCTCTGAGACCGTGGCGAGGGATCCTTGTACTGGAACCCCCTGCGACCGTGACGGCGATGGCTATGAGGTTGTGAGCCCATCCCGGTATGGGGGCCAAAGCTCCCCTTTTGATTGAGACGGCGATGGCTATAAGGTTGTGAGCCCATCCCGGTACGAGGCCGAAGCCCCCATTTTGATTGAGACGGCGATGGCTATAAGGTTGTGAGCCCATCCCGGTACGAGGCCGAAGCCCCCATTTTGATTGAGACGGCGATGGCTATAAGGTTGTGAGCCCATCCCGGTACGAGGCCGAAGCCCCCATTTTGATTAAGACGGCGATGGCTATAAGGTTGTGAGCCCATCCCGGTAGTATGCAACATGATTGTGGTGCATGAGCGCGGTGCTTATAGCACGAGACAATACCTGGTGCCTGGGGCACGTGTTGTGAAAGTGGTGCGGCGACGATCGTCGCGAAGCAACACTTGGTGGCAGGGCTCGTACCATGAGAATGGCGCAAGGGCGCGGTGACGAACGTCGCGGAGCAATATTTGGTGCCGGGGCACGCATCATGAGAATGTCGCGAGGGTGCGGCGACGAACGTCGCGGAGCAATATTTGGTGCCGGCGCACGCATCATGAGAATGGCGCGAGGGCGCGGTGACGAACGTCGTGGAGCAATATTTGGTGCCGGGGCACGTATCATGACGATGGCGCGAGGGCGCGGCGACGAACGTCGCGGAGCAATATTTGGTGCCGGGGCACGCATCATGAGAATGGCGCGAGGGCGCGGCGACGAACGTCGCGGAGCAATATTTGGTGTCGGGGCACGCATCATGAGAATGTCGCGAGGGCGCGGCGACGAACGTCGCGGAGCAATATTTGGTGCCGGGGCACGTATCATGACGATGGCGCGAGGGCGCGGCGACGAACGTCGCGGAGCAATATTTGGTGCCGGGGCACGTATCATGAGAATGGCGCGAGGGCGCGGCGACGAACGTCGCGGAGCAATATTTGGTGTCGGGGCACGTATCATGAGAATGACGCGAGGGCGCGGCGACGAACGTCCCGGAGCAATATTTGGTGCCGGGGCACGTATCATGACGATGGCGCGAGGGCGCGGCGACGAATGTCGCGGAGCAATATTTGGTGCCGGGGCACGTATCATGACGATGGCGCGAGGGCGCGGCGACGAACGTCGCGGAGCAATATTCGGTGCCGGGGCACGTATCATGAGAATGGCGCGAGGGCGCGGCGACGAACGTCGCGGAGCAATACTTGGTGTCGGGGGCACGTATCATGACGATGGCGCTCGGGCGCGCATCGGGTGTCCCGAAGACGAGATGTGAGCTGAGTGTGCCTGTCATAACAAGATAATGAATGCAACATATAGTAATGACAAAGTTGGTAGTTATGGTATGCGGTCGTCGGCGACGGGTCATTCGGTGATAGTGCGCGACTTTGGGCGATGGGCATCGCGGGAGCGGTGTGCGGTCATGGACGACAGACGTCCCGAGGTTGATGTACGACGGACGTCGTGAGGTTGATGCACGACGAACGTCGCGAGGTTGATGTACGAACGTCCGTGAACATTGCGGAGGTGCAAAGACTCGAGAAAATAAGTGCGCGCGGGAGGGGAGACCATTGGCCAAAACGGGGGGAAGGCCAAGGCTAACCCCTCGTGGAGGCAGAGGCCGACCCCCTAGGCATGGGGAAGGCCGAGGCCGACCCCCTGGGGTTGGCCAAGGCCAAATGGCCAACTCCCATGAAGGAGCCCAAGGCCACTCCCCCCTCTTGGTGAACTTTGGGCGCGCCGACGGTAGGTGGTTTGATGAGCAAAGACAAATCCGAAAGTTTCATTATGACAAACATGTCGACGTGAATCGTACCTACATGACGAACGAGATGTCAAAGTCACGCGCAAAGCGTACGAAGCGAAAAGAGTGAGAAAAAGGGGTTTGTGCGGAGGGGTGAACCACCGGGGGAAAATGGCCGAGGCCAACCCCTCCTGGAGGCCGAGGCCGACCCCTAGGCCTGGGGAAGGCCGAGGCCGACCCCCTGAGGTTGGCCAAGGCCAAATGGCCAAATTCCATTTTTGGAGCCCAAGGCAATTTCTCCTTTTGCGAACTTCGGGCGCACCGTCGGTAGGTGTTTTGATAAGAAATGACAAATCCGAAGGTTGTGTTGCGATGAGCATGCTACCAAGAATCGTACCCATATGATGAACAAGGTGCCAAAGTCATGTACAAAACGTACGAAGCGAAAAAAAGGTGCAAAAAGGACTTTGCGCGAAGAGTGAAGAACCGGGGGGAAAGGCCAAACCCCCATGGGAGGCCGAGGCCGACCCCAAGGGGTTGGCCAAGGCCTTTGTCCGTTGACCCTGCTGCTCCGGTTGCGCCGTCGGTCGACATTTTTGGTCAGGTGTTTGGGTGATCTTGGTGTGACGATTGCGCTAGCGTGAGCGACGTCAATGTAAAATAAAAAAGTCTAAGTCGCGCACGAAGCACGTGAAGCGAGAAAAACACGTGTCATGGGTGCGCGGGCGCTGACCGGTTTGATACGCTGGAAGATTGACCGTTGACAATGTTGACGTGTTCGCGCATAGTGGGAGCCCTGGCGCGCCGTTGGGTCTGACCAAGATGGGTTGGGAACAAAACGATTCTATCAAAAGTATGCAGAAGCTAGATTTTTCTAAATAATATCTCAAACGTCATAAGATTCATCTCATATCATTGAAAGCTTAAGTCTAAGAGTCTACAGAATCTTAAACGTATGCTCTGATACCAAATATGTCACGCCCCCGACCTGGATGCGGACCTACACATAATATTTCAAAATATTCATGCTTCGCAGAAGTATAATATCAAAGCATTTTACCAAAACATAAACCTCAAAGAGGTAATCAGAGTTCTAAATATATCCCAAATCAATAGCATTTGCATTCATCATCAAAGTCTAATACATGCAGTGGAAATCTGATAACCATAGTTACTTCCCAAACCATGGGGTTCCCAAAAGCTACTTAACCAAACCATTACAAGTTTTGATTGTCAGGTCACTAAAGAGAGTCTAAAATTTAAGACCAACTCCGAGCCCATGCTTATAGATAATACCTATACTGATGTCTCAGCTTAATCGCCTGAAATGAGAGGATAAGCGGCGACAAAGCCCAGCAAAGATCACACACCCACACACCCGCACCCGCGGAGTACATCGCAGATATCCAGTAACGTATAGCTGAGTCCAAACGAAGTATAGGAAAATGAAAATGCGAAGACGATAGATAATTGTAGCACCGCAAATATTCTTAATTCGGGATATCGAACCCATCAAAGATCAAATCAAAGTCATAATCAAATGAACACATTTGAATAATTGAACTAATAATTAAATATGATACAGTCACGTAATTCGTGACAGTAAAGCACGTTAACCTAAGCACGTGAAGGTTCGTAGTTCAAAGTTTTCAGTTCTGTTGCAATTGCCATATCATGTCATGGCACCACATTAACCTAAGCACGTGAAGGTTCCAACACTAGTTCAATTCATAGGGTCCAATGAATTTCAAAATATCTCTAACGCATAAGCATCTCAAAACATCAAAACTTTGTATTTCAAGTAGGATAGCTTAACGATTTCAGAAAATACTCGATATTAGACTCAAATCGAAGAGGACAAAAAATGAGTTCAAATAAAGTAAAACCGTTTGAATACGAGTTCATATGAGCTCAGAATTTTAAAATAACGAGATATGAGCCCAAAAATATAAACAAAAGCTTTGAATCACCCACAAGGTGACATGTGGCAAACAATTTTGCAATTTGAACATGTAATCTTGATTTCAAATGGGATTTTAATTTCAACAGTAGCACTACGGCCCCCACCTACGGCCAAACAGTAGCACTACCGCCGAACAATAGGGAAAAAGAAAAGAATTTGCAACCGTAGACACGCCAAACGAGACACAAAATTGACCATGAATTGGATCACAAGTAGAGAAACACCATCGAACGTTCTACAATTAATACACAATTGGGTCAAAAATCGAAGAGTGTTATGAGTATAAACCTTACCTCAGTTTTATCGCAATAATCTTCACCAATTTGCAAAACCTTCCGAAAAGCTCAAAACCTAAATAATTAAATCAACCACTAACATTAAAATCTTAAAATCGCAACTCTATTTTGTTTAAGATTTAGGATTACTTACCAACTGTGAGTAGAAGGGTAAAATCCTCAAAGCCCTAATTTCCTCTTTCTTCTCCTCCCTAAAAAACCAAACTCAATTTGTCGATAAAACAATAACAAACCGGTCTTTTTGTTTCTCTAAACTCGGTAAATTACTCAAAAGACCACTAAAAATGTTTTACTATTTCAAAGTACTTTCAAAGGTTACTAAAATCACAAAGGTACCCCAAAAATAATAAGATAATTTGTTATAGATTATTTGGGGTCTTACATCCTTTCCTCCTTATAAAAATTGTGTCCTCGAAATTTATGTTCCTCTGTCCTCGAGTAGGGATGGATATTCTCTCTTATGGACTCCTAGAGTTTCCACTACCTAAGGGCTCTTACTGACCACCAAGTTAACAAGTAAAGACGTAGAGACTTTCGAAAATGTGGAACAAACATCAATCAATTTATAAGCTCTTGCCGAACCGATGTAAAATTTACGTGTCACTACATCACGGAGATGCACTCACGTTCTTCTTTGTCAAGGCATAAGCTTGAGTCTGAGTAGTTACGGCTTGATTAGTTCCTGGCAGCTGGTTCTACATCCCCCTACCCTAAGTAAATTGGGGCCTAAGTGGCTGAGGTCAATCCAGAATCTTATGTCCATGTTGTTGGCAATTAAAACATGCACCACTTTGCCAATAAGACGCACCTCTATGGTTCTCCCCATAAGTTTTGCAAGCTTCAACGGACTCCTGGGTATTTTCAAGTGGTTCCTTAATAGTTAAGCTGTTATTCTTGATCTTGGGCTAAAACACATCATTGCCCTTTGAGCTACTCTCTTTCCTTCCTCTCTTCTGTCTCTGCTCCTTCTAGTACTTATGCCCAGACTCGACATCTTTCTCTATTCTCTGGGCCTAGTCCAAGACTTGAGCATACGTATCTAAAGTGACAGCAGTTACAAACTTCTGAAGTCCGTACCTTAGGCCATTCTTGAAACGTGTTGCACCCCTCTCCTCTATATCTATCACTTGTGTCGCAAATTTTGACATTCTAGCAAATCTAGCCTCATAGTCTTTCACAGTTTTATCATCTCCTTGCTATAGCTTTATATCGTCCTTCACATTTGTAGAGAAGTATTTGCCAAGAAATATCTCCTGGAAACGAGCCCAAGTCAAAGCATGTTACTCCCCAACACTCATAGTTCTCTCGACCATTTTCCACCACTGGTCAGCCTTGTTCTCCAATCGGTACATCGCAAGGTCCACTTTTTGACGATCATTGATGTTGAAAAGCTTAAATCTCTTCTCTAACTTACTCAGCCAAGCCTCTGCATCCTCTGGCTTGTCTGTACCAACAAATATTGACAATTTAGTTGGTTAAATGCCTTTATGGTATCAGAAGTTAACAAAGCCAGAGGGGTGTTTGCTCGTGGGTTGCCCTCGGCAACGTCATTACCAATGACAACATTACCCCTGCGACCCCCTCTACTGTCACCTCTAGCTGGACACAGCGGTATAATTCCTGAGATTGAGAAAAACTTATAAGATCGCAACTCTAGTAAAAACGATTCAATCAAAAGTATACAAAAGCTAGATTTTTCTAAATAATATCTCAAACGTCATAAGATGCATCTCAAATCCTTGAAAGCTTAAGTCTAAGAGTCTACAGAATCTTAAACCTATGCTGTGATACCAACTATGTCACGCCCCGGACCTACACATAATATTTCAAAATATTCCTGCTTACCAGAAATATAATATCAAAGTATTTTACCAAAACATAAACCTCAAAGAGGTAATCAGAGTTCTAAATATATCTCAAATCAATAGCATTTGCATTCATCATCAAAGTCCAATAAATGCAGTGAAAATCTGATAACCATAGTTGCTTCCCAAACATTGGGGTTCCCAAAAGCTACTTAATCAAACCATTACAAGTTTTTATTCTCAAGTCACTAAAGAGAGTCTAAAATTTAAGACCAACTCTAAGCCCATGCTTATAGATAATACCTCACACACACCCGCGGAGTACTACACATATATCTAATAACGTATAGCTGAGTCCAAACGAAGTATAGGAAAATGAAAATGTGAACACGATAGATAATCGTAGCACCGCAAATATTCTTACATCGGGATATCCAACCCATCAAAAATCAATTCAAAGTCAAAGTCAAATGAATACATTTGAATAATTGAACTAATAGTCAAATACGATACAGTCACGTAACCGTGACTGTAAAGCACGTTAACCTAAGCACGTGAATGTTCTATGTTCAAAGTTTGCATTTCGGTAGCAATTGCCATATCATGTCATGGCACCACGTTAACCTAAGCACGTAAAGGTTCCAACATTAGTTCAGTTCTTAGGGTTCCAATGGATTTCAAAATATCTCAAACGCATAAGAACCGCAAAACATCAAAACTTTGTATTTTAAGTAGGATAGCTTAACGATTTCAGAAAATACTCGATATAAGACTCAACTCGAAGAGGACAAAAAACGAGTTTAAATAAAGTGAAACCGTTTGAATACGAGTTCATATGAAACGAGATTTGAGCCCAAAAAGATAAACAAAAGCTTTGTATCACCCACAAGGTGACACGCGGCAAACAATTTTGCAATTTGAACGTGAGATCTTGATTTCAATGGGGATTTTAATTTCAACAGTAGCACTACGGCCCCCAACTATGGTAAAACAGTAGCACTACCGCCGAACAGTAGGGAAAAATAACAGAATTTGCAACCGAAGACATGTCAAACCAGTCACAAAATTGGCCATGACTGTATTGCCCCGAATTTTTGAAGTGTTAAATTCAAATCAATAAAGACAGAAAACCCCAAATTTTCATAAGTCTCCAAAACTGGTTAGTCAGAGCATCTAAAAATTAAAATAAAAAAAAAATTCTCCAAGTCACATAATTTCGTCTCAAATAGACCTAAAACAATAATTAAGTCCCCAAATTACTCCTACACGGAGTTCCAAGCTATTCATGAAATCCACGTAGGTCCTCCTATTGTACTTTCTAAAAAATATCCAAACTAAAAGCAAAACTAAACTACTAATACTGACTCTGATATAAAATTGCTAGCTCTCAATCGCACAGCTAGCCCTTCAATCCAGTCCTCTTTTTACTAATTACCTGAGAGAAAATAATAATAAGAAAGTGAGCCAAATGCCCAGTAAGGTCGCTCAATGGACCAACCAAAAGGAATCCAAAAAAGTGTCTGAAGAATGATATTTCGGAGGTACAAAACTTTAGCGGAACATATACGAGACAGAATTTTAAAGTGCCAAAATATATTTTCGTACAAAGACAGAATTTCAAAATGTCAAAAATACATCCTTGTACAAAGACAGAAACTAGGGAGCCATTCAGAATAAGGTCACACATGTCATCACTGACACGTGGAACTAGGTTCAGAAAATAAGATCGCGATCTCTAACTCATCCCACTGAGCTAGCCTACGTTCCAATTCATGTGGGTAAGTCAGAAATATAAAAAGTCACACTGTGACATGGCTCATTAGAAAAGATATTTGATAGTATCCAATAGATACGCCGGAGTTTGAAAGAGTATCTAAATTATATTTACAAATAGGTCATACGTAGTTGACAAAATAATTTTGAGATATTTGCACAGTAACTACACAATCAACTACGGAAGTAGATTAAATCAATCGAGGCAGAACTCGTAATGAGCAATCAAGGTTAACCAATTAAGTTGGTTAAAGCAATCAGAGGTTGTCACCCATAAATAAAGTCAATGACCTAGTAGCAGAAAGTAGCTTAAGAAAATAGGTTCACGCGTAGAAGAAAACTCGCACGGAAATAAGGCCATGTACTATAGAGCGTGTCTGCTACATGGAATTGCCGTGCCCAAAGGAAAATTTTTGGTGACTACGTGGCACGCAAAATAAGGATGACATCGAACAAAAATATATAGCCGGAAAGACACAGAATTCTTGTGGCCAATATAACAGCACGGTGGAATGTAAAGAAGCCATTCAAGTCTTAAGTCTTCATCTTATAGAGAAAGGCAAGACACATGAATCAAAACAAGGTGGAATCACTGAATGTGGCATAACCACGCATAAAACAAGAAAAGAGAAAAGCTGATTGCTTTGACTTGGAATCCATCAATGAGTAGTCTGGCAATTAGTAGAACAGTCACATGTGGACACAGATTAATAACAATTCCTTCATGTATAGTGATTCAAGATTTCAACGATAATAAAGTCATCGACATAAGGCAACGTCGATATAATTGATCGATCATATTTGAATTCAGATTTTAAAAATTAAATCTTACAACTTATAAGATGATTGATCCAACGCTGATTCAAATTTCAAAAACAGTAAATCCTTAGCTCGAATTGCACGATTAATTCCAAAATATTGATGTTCTCAATCCAATTGTATCAAAAGCCCTAGAATTTAATATACCCAAAGATCTCAATTAGGTTCTAAAACAAATAAAATTTGTGGGATTCCTACTACGAATCTCAATTCAATAATCAAATTAAATTCTTACCTCGAAGTAATGATCAAACTCTCAACAGGCTCTTCCTAAGGATTCTCTGGAGACTTTTATGAACTTTTGTATGTTTATATGAATGTACGTAACTATCAGAAACCTAAAAGATATATATTTATATTCTTAAAACAATTAGAATTTCAAAATACCCATTACGTCCGAAACTCTCTAATTTTTATTTTATTTTATTCTTTTTTTAAAACATTTAAATATGAGGGCTCTAACAATGAATTGGATCACAAGCAGAACAACACCATCGAATGTTCTACAATTGATACACAATTGAATCAAAAATCGAGGAGTGTTATGAGTGTAAACCTTACCTCAGTTTTTACGCAATAATCTTCACCAATTTGCGTAACCTTCCGAATATCTCAAAACCGAAATAATTAAATCAACCACTAACATTAAAATCTTAAAATCACAACTCTATTTTGTTTAAGATGTAGGATTACTTACCAACTGTGAGTAGAAGGGTAAAATCCTCAAAGCCCTAATTTTCTTTTTTTCTCTTTCAAAGACCAAACTCAATGTGTCGATAAAACCCAAACTAACCCGTCTTTTTATTTCTCTAAACTTGATAAATTACTCAAAAGACCCCTAAGAATGTATTACTATTTCAAAGTACTTTCAAAAGTTAGGAAAATCACAAAGGTACCCCAAAAATAATAGGATAATTTGTTATAGATTATTTGGGGTCATACATTCTCCCCTCCTTATAAAAATTGCGTCCTTGAAATTTATGCACCTCTGTCCTCGAGTAGGATTTACATTCTCCCTTATGGACTTCTAGAATTTCCGCCACCTAAGGGCTCTTACTCACCACCAAGTTGACAGGCAAAGATGTAGAGACTTTAAAAAATGTGGAACAAACATCAATCAACTTATAAGGTCTTGCTAAACCTATGTAAAATTTACATGTCACTACATCTTGGAGATGCAATGGTATTCTTCTTTGTCAAGGCAGAAGCTCGAGCCCGAGTAGTTACGGCTTGATTAGTTCCTGGCAATTGGTTCTACATCCCCCTACCCTGAGTAAATTGGGCCCTAAGTGGCTGAGGGCAATCCTGAATCCAATGTCCCTGCTGTTTTCAATTTAAACATGCACCACTCTGCCCATAACACACACCTCTATGGTTCTTCCCACAAGTTTTGCAAGCTTCGACGGGCTCCTGGATATTTTCAAGTGGTTCCTTAATAGCTAAATTGTTGTTCTTGATCTTGGGCTGAAACACATCATTGCCCTTTGCGCTACTCTATTTCCTTCCTCTCTTCTGTCTATGCTCCTTCTAGTACTTACACCCAGCCTGTACATCTTTCTCCACTCTTTGGGCCTTGTCCAGGACTTGACCATACGTATCTAAAGTAACAACGGTTAAAAACTTCCAAATTCAGTACGTTAGGCTGTTCTTGAAATGGTTGCACGCCTCTCCTCAGTATCTATCACGTGTGTCGCAAACCTCGACAATCTATGAAATCTAGCCATGTAGTCTTTCATAGTTGCATCATCTCCTTGCTATAGCTTTAGGAACTCTTCCACCATATCATCTTTCGCATTTCTAGGGAACTATTTTCCAAGAAATGTCTCCTGGAAACGAGCCCAAGTCAAAGCTTATTCCTCCACAACACTCAAAGTTCTCTCGACCATTTTCCACCACTGGTCAGCCTCGTTCTCCAATCGGTATGTCGCAAGGTCCACTTTTTGACAATCGGTGATGTTCAAAAGCTTAAAACTCTTATCTAACTTACTCAGTCAAGCCTCTGCATCCTCTGGCTTGTCTGCACCAACAAATATTGGACAATTTAGGCAGTTAAATGCCTTAATGGTATCCGATGTTAACGGAGCCGGAGGGGTGTTGCTCGTGGGTTGCTCTTGGCAACGTCATTACCAATGACAACATTACCCCTGCGACCCCCTCTACAGTCACCTTTAGCTAGATGCGGCGGTATAATTCCTGAGATAGAGAACAACTTATAAGATCGCAACTCTAGTACAAACGCTTCAATCAAAAGTATGCAAAAGCTAGATTTTTCTAAACTATATCTCAAACGTCATAATATTCATTTCAAATCATTGAAAGCTTAAGTCTAAGAGTCTACAGAATCTAAAACCTATGCTCTGATACCAAATTTGTCCCGCCCCCGACCCGGATGCGGACCTACACATAATATTTTAAAATATTCCTGCTTACCAGAAATATAATATCAATATCATTTTACCAAAACTTTAACCTCAAAGAGGTAATCAGAGTTCTAAATATCCCAAATCAATATCATTTGCTTTCATCATCAAAGTCTAATAAATGCAGCGGAAATATGATAACCATAGTTATTTCCCAAACATTGGGGTTCCCAAAAGCTACTTAATCAAACCATTACAAGTTTTTATTCTCAAGTCACTAAAGAGAGTCTAAAATTTAAGACCAACTTCGAGCCCATGCTTATAGATAATACCTCTACTAATGTCTCAGCTACCTGAAATGGGAGGTAAGGGGGGACAAAGCCTAGCAAAGATCACACACCCACACAGACACACCCTTCGAGTACAAAGCAGATATCCAATAACGTATAGCTGAGTCGAAACGAAGTATATGAAAACGAAAATGCGAAGACGAAAGATAATCTTAGCACCACAAATATTCTTATTTCGGGATATCCAACCCATCAAAGATCAAATCAAACTCAAAGTCAAATGAACACATTCGAGTAATTAAACTAATAATCAAATACAATACAGTCACGTAAGTCGTGTTTGTAAAGCACGTTAACCTAAGCACATGAAGGTTCTAAGTTCAAAGTTTGTATACTGGTAGCAATTTTCATATCATGTCATGGTACCATGTTAACCTAAGCACGTGAAGGTTCCAATATTAGTTCAGTTCATAGGGGTCTAATGGAATTCAAAATATATCAAATGCATAAGAACCACAAAACATCAAAACTTTGTATTTCAAGTAGGATAGCTTAACGATTTCAGAAAATACTCGATATTACACTCATATCGAAGAGGACAAAAAACGAGTTTAAGTAAAGTGAAACAGTAAGAATACAAGTTAATATGAGCTCAGAATTATAAAATAACGAGATATGAGCCCAAAAAGATAAACAAAAGCATCGTATCACCCACAAGGTGACATGTGGCAAACAATTTTGTAATTTGAACGTGAGATCTTGATTTCAATGGGTATTTTAAATTCAACAGTAGCACTACGAACCCCAACTACGGCCGAATAGTAACACTACCGCCGAACAGTAGGGTAAAATAAAAGAATTTACAACCGAAGACACGCCAAACGAGATACAAAATTGACCTTGAATTCGATCACAAGGAGAACAACACCATCGAATGTACTACAATTGATACACAATTGGGTCAAAAATCGAAGAGTCTTATGAGTGTAAACCTTACCTCAATTGTTATGCAATAATCTTCACGAATTTGCGTAACCTTTCGAAATTCTCAAAACGTAAATAATTAAATCAACCACTAACATTGAAATCTTAAAATCACAACTCTATTTTGTTTAAGATTTAGGATTACTTTCCAACTGTGAGTATAATGGTAAAAATCCTGGTAAAAATCCTCAAAACCCTAATATTCTCTTTTTTCTCCTCTCTCAAAAGCCACACTCAATTTTTTGATAAAACACAAACTAACCAGTCTTTTTGTTTCTCTAAACTTGGTAAAGTACCCAAAAGACCCCTAAGAATGTGTTACTATTTAGAAGTACTTTCAAAGGTTACTAAAATCACAATCGTAACCCAACAATAATAAGATAATTTGTAATAGATTATTTGGGGTCTTACATTCTCCCCTCCTTATAAAAATTGCGTCCTAAAAATTTATGTACCTATGTCCTCGAGTAGGGATGGACATTCTCTCTTAAGGACTCCTAGAGTTTCCGCTACCTAAGGGCTCTTACTCTCCATCAAGTTGACAAGCAAAGATGTAGGGACTTTCAAAAATATGTAACAAACATCAATCAACTTATAAGCTCTTGCTGAACCTATGTAAAATTTACATGTCACTACATCATGGAGATGCAGTGGCATTCTTCTTTGTCAAGGCATAAGCTTGAGCCCGAGTAGTTACGGCTTGATTAGTTCCTGGCAGCTGGTTCTGCATCCCGAATTCAAATCATGTTCCTCCCCAACATATCATCCTTCACTTTTCTAGGGAAGTATTTGCCAAGAAATATCTCCAGGAAACGAGCCCAATTCAAAGCCTTTTCCTCCTCAACACTCAATGTTCTCTCGACCATTTTCCACCACTGGTCCGCCTCGTTATCCAATCGGTACATCGCAAGGTCCATTTTTTAACGATCGGTGATGTTCAAATGCTTAAACCTCTTCTATAACTTACTCAACCAAGCCTCTGCATCCTCTGGCTTATCTGCACCAATAAATATTGGACAATTTAGACGGTTAAATGCTTTAATGGTATCAGCAGCTAACGGAGCTGGAGGGGTGTTTGCTCGTGGGTTGCCGTCGGCAACGTCATTACCAATGAAAACATTACCCCTGCGACCCCCTCTACTACCACCTCTAACTGGACGCGGATACTTTCCTGAGATAGAGAACAACTTATAAGATCGCAACTCTAGTACAAACTCTTCAATCAAAAGTATGCAAAAGCTAGATTTTTCTAAACTATGTCTCAAACATCAAAAGATTCATCTCAAATCATTGAAAGCTTAAGTCCAAGAGTCTATAGAATCTTAAACCTATGCTCTTATACCAAATCTATCAAGCCCCCGACTCGGATGCGAACCTACATGTAATATTTCAAAATATTCCTGCTTACCAGAAATCTAATACCAAAGCATTTTACCAAAACATAAACCTCAAAGAGGTAATCAGAGCTCCAAATATATCCCAAATCAATAGCATTTGCATTCATCATCACATTATAATAAATGCAGCAGAAATCTGATAACCATAGTTATTTCCCAAACATTGGGGGTTCCCAAATGCTACTTAATAAAACCATTACATGTTTTTATTCTCAAGTCACTAAAGAGAGTCTAAAATTTAAGAACAAGTCCGAGCTCATGCTTATAGATAATACCTCTACTGATGTCTCAGCTTAATTACCTGAAATTGTAGGAAAAGGGGGGACAAAGCCCTGCAAAGATCACACACACACCTACGAAGTACAACGCAGATATCCAATAACGTATAGCTGAGTCCAAACGAAGTATATGAAAACAAAAATGCAAAGACGATATATAATCATAGCACCACAAATATTCTTACTTCGGGATATCCAACCCATCAAAGATCAAATCAAAGTCAAAGTCAAATGAACACATTCGAATAATTGAACTAATAATTAAATACGATACAGTCACGTTATTCGTGACTATAAAGCACGCTAACCTAAGCACGTGAAGGTTCTGATTTCAAAGTTTGTATACCCGTAGCAATTGTCATATCATGTCATGTTACTACGTTAACCTAAGTACGTGAAGGTTCCAACATCTCTCTCAAAGACCGAACTCAATTTGTCGATAAAACTCTAACTAACCAGTCTTTTTATTTCTCTAAACTTTAAATTAGTCAAAAGACCCCTAAGAATGTATTACTATTTCAAAGTACTTTCAAAAGTTAGGAAAATCGCAAAGGTAGACCAAAAATAATAAGATAATTTGTTATATATTATTTGGGGTCATACATTCTCCCCTCCTTATAAAAATTGCGTCCTTGAAATTTATGCACCTCTGTCCTCGAATAGGGATGGATATTCTCTCTTATGGACTTCTAGAGTTTCCACTACCTAAGGGCTCTTAGTCACCACCAAGTTGACAAGAAAAGACGTAGAGACTTTAAAAAATATAGAACACACGTCAATCAAATTATAAGCTCTTGCTGAACCTATGTAAAATTTATGTGTCACTACATCATGGAGATGTAGTGGCATTCTTCTTTTTCAAGGCATAAGCTCGAGCCCGAGGAGTTACGGCTTGATTAGTTCCTGGCAGCTGGTTCTGCATCCCCCTACCCTGAGTAAATTGGGGCCTAAGTGGTTGAAGGCAATCCCGAATCCTATGTCCCAGCTGTTGGCAATTAGAACATTCACCACTCTGCCAATAACACACACCTCTATGGTTCTGCCTACAAGTTTTGCAAGCTTCGACGGGCTCCTGGGTATTTTCAAGTGGTTCCTTAATAGCTAAGCTATTGTTCTTGATCTTGGGCTGAAACGCATCATTGCCCTTTGAGCTACTCTCTTTTCTTCCTAACTTCTGTCTCTGCTCCTTCTAGTACTTACGCCCAGCGTCGACATCTTTCTCCACTCGCTGGGCCTTGTCCAAGACTTGACCATACGTATCTAAAGTCCTAGCAGTTAAAAACTTCCAAATTCCATACCTTAGGCCGTTTTTGAAACGTCTTGCACGCCTCTCCTCAGTATCTATCACATGTGTCGCAAACCTCGAAAATCTAGCAAATTTAGCCTCGTAGTCTTTCACAGTTTCATCATCTCCTTGCTCTAGCTTTAAGAACTCTTCCACCATATCATCCTTCACATTCCTAGGGATGTATTTTCCAACCCTTATTATTTTTATGACACGTACGCTCTGGAATTGTTTGGAAATTTTCGGTGTCCGCAAAGGGCATTTTGGCAATTTTACATACTCGGAAAGGGGGCCGTTCCGGGAGTGTGCGTAAGTCAATATTGAATCCATAATATCGTAGTATATATTGTATACTAATAATTAGATTGTTTCGTTTAGGTTAAAGCAACAGACTTTCCGGTTAGACTAGCTTAGCTTTGGATCCAGGTAAGGGTTTCTATTTGAACCTTAAGTCATCAACTTGCATTCGTATTTATTACCTCGTTTTACTTATGGCCTTTATTGAACTCTAAATTATGCATTGCTATCAATATGTTATTGTCAGTTAAATGCTGATATTGAACCTGATTCAGTTATTTGAACTCTTATCGATGCTCACCTTTTATTGCATGTTGAGCGTTGAGTTGTTTATTGGTTCCATGATATTTGTCTCCTGTAAATTGACATGGGGGTCTGTACTGAGGCAGACGTTATAAGGTAGGTTTGATCCTACGTGGAACATAGGCTAGTACCTAAATGGACTAGTATACGTACATCATGCATGTGTACACTATAGTGAGGATTGCCTGTATGGCAATGCATCTGCCCATGATCAATAGCTTTGAAATTTGTTTAAGTTGTATCTTAAATGATCACTCTAAGAATGATTGAGAACAATTGTTCGGATGCCAACTGTTTGTGCTTGTTTGAAATCCCTCCCTAGATTGCCTTTGAACTCGTTTTAAAATCCTTTGGAAAACTATCATTGTATTTTGGAATGATGGCTTTGAAAATGATCTTTTAATGATCATTTTAGAACATGTCGTGACTGTTAATGTTTATTTTGTTATCTATTTACGATGACTTTTGATCATTTTGAAAATCATCGAACTATTTAGATCGTTTGAAGTATTTTTGAAAATCATTGTCGGTTGGATTCTTTTGAAACGTTTTGTAATTCCTTCGGTTGTCCTTATACGACCTTACTGAGCTCTCAAAAGCTCACCCTTGTTTGATTCCCTTCTGCAGGTGATCAATTATAGAATGCTCGGGAATAAGTTTAGAGTCTCTGTGAGATTCCGGTGAGTCCACCATTACTGTGTAATGAGACCCCTGCGTGGGTCGATGCTGTTAACTTGCTCAATAAGAACTTGAGTTGTAAAGAACCTAAGTTTTAATAGTTTAAGTTAAGAAAATTTTTAATCTTGTATTTTGAGGAATTTGAGTGGATGTCAAATTAGATGCTTCAAAGTATGTGTTAGTAAAAAGGATTTGACAGGTTTGATGTGTTGTGGTAGGTTAACATTTCGGGAGTTCAGGGCGACGGAGCTCTAGATCTCTGGGATGCTACAGTTGGTATCAGAGCAGTTCAGACTTGTGGTATTAAGAGTATAGGTATATGATTCTGTAGGCACGGAACCATGGAGTATAGGTAAAACGATTTGGTAGAATCGTATTTCGGTTAATGAGAGTGGGGCAGGATAATGATAGAGTTAAGAAGTCTGACTTTAACTCGTAATTGTGTTGTTCCTAGACACGTGTTAATGTAACCTTGATAGTTGTTCATTGTATCAGTATGGCTCGCACTTGTAGCACTGGCAGTAGAGACAGTACGGAGGGTCCAAAGGTCCCCGATAGATGAGATTCCAATAAGATTGTATAAGATCAGCAAGGATCCTTTCTCGGCATTGGAAGGATATGATAAATAATCTTTAGATTGGGAAATGTGCTATATGGAGGTTTTTATGATTGTAGAGAGGTACCTCGACCTAAAAGGGAGGAACAGCAGAACCCCAGAATTGATGGTTGCGGTTCTGAACACTATGAACCAAAATCTGACCTTGATGATAGAGAATCTGGCGAACCAACAAAAAGGAGCACCGAATCCGGTTCAACCACGGGTTCAACCTTAAGACAAGAGCACCTTGGATGAATTTAACAAACAAAATGCGTCTAGCTTCAGGGGGTCATCGGACCTTGTGGAGGCAGAGAGCTGGATTAACATAATGGAGATTTTTTTAGCACTTGATTGTAGTGAGAACCAAAAGATTGAGTTTGACGTCTATAAACTGAGAGGTGAGGCCGATCAGGGGTGGAAAATGGTAGCGAAGGGTCTGACTCAGCAGCAATTGATTGATATCACATGGGAACAGTTTAGAGAATAATTTCTCGACCGGTTATTTTATGAGATTTTATGAACAGATATTTAGGGAATTTTCCAATGTGACACGAGCAGATTAGGAATCGGTAGAAGAATTTGAAATGAGGATTTTGTCATCTCGCTAGATTTGCAGTAAGAATGTTACTAATAGAGGCAGATAGATGCCGGAAGTCTGAGTAGGGGATTAGGCCTGGGCTGAGAGATGGAATGATCTCAGCTCGATTGAAGAGTTATATGAAATGTCTTTACTTGGCTTGGTTTGGGAAGCAGTCCACGTCTGATGATAGAAGAATGTAAGAGCAAACATAGGGTGGACATAAGAGAGATAGGCAAGAGTTTTTCCCAGGAAAAATATGTAGGAGCTGACAGGCGTCAGTAACTTTTACAGTCGGCAGAACAGGGTGCCCAAGGCCCAGAGTAGGGCAGAATCAGGGATTTAGGCCTGCATTGGCTCAAGGATTTAGACATGGGCAGAGTTCGGGAATTTGATCGGGGCATGATATGGGATTTAGAGGAGCGTAGGGTATAGCTGCTCAATCAGCTTAGAGTGCTAGATTTGGACCATCGCAGAATTTTAGCGTTCGACCTACACAGAGTACTGGTCAGGGTGGCGGGTTAGCTTTTTCGAACACACCATGTATCATGTGTGGGAGGTATCATGGCAGTAGGCCATGCTATAGAGTTAGCGGAGGGTGTTTTAAGTGTGGCAGTGTGGAGCATTAGGTTCGAGACTGTCTGATTATTGGAAACAGTCGGTCGAATTTCCGTCCCACACCTACAACTAGTGCATCGACATGTAGTGTTCCTCGTCAGGGAAGAGGACAAGGCCGCAAGGCGAGACCCAAGAGTCTCAAGTCCAGTAGGGGTAGAGCCCAAATCATCAGCTAGACTTTATTCTATGTCTATTCAGGATGTTGTTACATCCGATGTCTTGGTGTCAGGTACACTACATGTTAATCCATTAGATGTTCGTATATGATTTGATTCTGGAGCATCATATTCTTTTGTATCCTTTGCTTTTGCATAGGGATTCAGGATGAGACCTTATCTTTTAAGAACTGATCTTGAGACAGGCACTCCATTTGGAGAGTCTGTTGCCTGTTTCTACAGTTCAATGTAATTGTATTGTCCGTGCAGGGGATAGAGATCTTCTTGTGGATCTCGTCCCATTTGTTGTTCGAGACTCTGATATCATATTAAGCAGGGATTTGTTATCCTCTAATCATGCACCCGTAGATTGTCAAGGGAAACCCTAGTAGTATTTGGAAAATTCATAAGGTATGAGTAGTAGTTAAGTTAACATTGGATTGTTACTCTTAATCGTGTCCGATAACAGAAATCCACTGACATACACTTAAAGTGCGTACAAAACTAGAGACATTTAAACAGTTAGCAAACAATCGAAATACAATTCTAAGCGACTTAAAAAATATGTATGTTAAAGACCTCAAAGTCAGGCTCACCGATATGTGTTTAACACACTTCAATTCACCTATAAATATTGCCTCAAATTAAATCACTAGCCCTGCTACACTGTAAACGACATCTCTACAATTTTCCCTTTCTCCATTTATAACATTAAATCGTCGCCAATAGTCCAAGTAAATTGATCATACTTAATCCTAATCTTAACATTGGGACCATCACCCATCACTTATGCTCTAACATTCGTAGAACCTAGAGTCCAAAGGTTATGAAGTTTGAGAGTCAGTTCTCTTTCCAAGTTTTTCACAATAAAAGAATAAAACTATAAGTCTTTATTCGATTCCTAACCTCACGGAATGCAAGCCTAATCTTTGACTTCTGTAACACCCCAATTTTAGAGGTGCTCAAAATATTACTGGTTGGTTGAGAGAAAAGTGATGATTATGATTTTAAGTGACAATTGGGATTGATATTATCGTGCTTGTTGGGTGTCATCACACAATCTTGTCTTGCCACCTCGTGCTTTCAGCCTCGTCGTGCTTCAAGCCTTATCGTGCTTGATAGGTGCACAGGCTTGTATCGCCACCTCATGCTTCGACCCTTGTCGTGCTTTGGTTAGCATTGTCGTGCTTGCTAGATGGCGCAATCGTGTCTTGCCCCATCGTGCTTCCAGCCTCGTCGTGCTTTGCTTAGCCTTGTCGTGCTTGTTAGGTGGCACATCCTTGTTGTGCCACCTCGTGTTTCTTTCCACCTCGTGCTTCCTAGAAATTTCTATAAATAGGCCTTTGATCTTTTCAAATTACTTTAAGTTATTTTTTACTTTCATCAGTAGATTCACAACTAAAGAGTGAGAGAAGACGAGTAGCCGCGGTTATGAAAAAGGAATCATAGGGCCTGATTGGGAGCAATTGTAAAAGTAGATTCTTCGTGATTTATGTAAGGGGAATTCCATATCACTATTCTTTTATGCCACGTGGCTATTTATTTCTCAAACTTCGTTGTACTTCTAAACACTGTTGTTCTGAAATCTTGCTCAAATGCTTTGTTTTGAATGTTGGTAAGTATCTTGCTTTTTAAATATGTTTGCGGGACGTGGCGTAAGTACTTTTGATCAATGACAGTGCTCCAATGACTTGTCTATGTGCATGACATGTTATGATACAGCTGAGCTTTGGCGGATCCCTTTGAGGATACCGGAAGCAAGATGCTGAAGTGTTATGTGCAACATGAATATTGAATTGGTTTACTAATTGTTCGGAGTACTAAGCCACGGTTGAGTTGACGGTTTGACTGTCAGATATATTAACTGATGTTGAATTGTTTAGCGTGTTTGATTCTGATCCTATGGTGCTATGCTTATTCCACTTACTAGGCTACCCGGCTCACCCCCCACCATTTACCTTTCCAGTGCAGATGATTATTTTGGTGAGCATATGCAAGTAGGGATGTAGGCGGGACTTGAAGTTTTGGAGTTTTAGAAACATACGTTCGCAACCTATTTCTAGGGCTTGTAATCTGATGGGACACTGTTGTCATTGTATTGATGATATTGAATTGGGTGATTAATGACTCGGGTCGTCACAGTTGGTATCAGAGCGATACCTAGGCTTGAATTGCTTAGGTTAGCGTAAGCCAGGGTGCCTCAACCTTGGGATAATTATAAGATGAATTTTGAAGTTTTGATACAGATTTATGGCTGGTGAATTTCGTGGACGAAATTCTTTTAAGGAGGGAAGAATGTAACACCCCAATTTTAGAGGTACTCAAAATATTACTGGTTGGTTGAGAGAAAAACGATGATGATGATTTTAAGTGACAATTGGAATTGATATTATCGTGCTTGTTGGGAGTCATCACAAAATCTTATCTTGCCACTTCATGCTTCCAGCCTCGTCGTGCTTCAAGCCTTGTCGTGCTTGATAGGTGGTACAGGCTTGTATCGCCACCTCGTGCTTCGAGCCTTGTCGTGCTTTGGTTAGCATTATCGTGCTTGCTAGGTGGCACAATCTTGTCTTGCCACCTCGTGCTTCCAGCCTCATCGTGCTTTGCTTAGCCTTGTCGTGCTTGCTAGGTGGCACATCCTTGTTTTGCCACCTCGTGCTTCCTAGAAATTTCTATAAATAGGCCTTTGATCTTTTCAAATTTCTTTAAGTTATCTTTGACTTTCATCAGTGGATTGAAAACTAAAGAGTGAGAGAAGATGATTAGCCGCGGTTATGAAAAAGGAATCATAGGGCCTGATTGGGAGCAATAGTAAAAGTATATTCTTTTATTTATGCAAGGGAATTCCATATCACTGTTCTATCATGCCATGTGGCTATTTATTTTTCAACGTTCGTTGTGCTCCTAAACACTGTTGTTCTGAAATCTTACTCAAATGCTATGTTTTGAATGTTGGAAAGTATCTTGTTTTTAAAATATGTTTTCGGGACATGGCTTAAGTACTTTTGATCAATGACAGTGCTCCAGTGACTTGTCTATGTGCGTGATATGTTATGATACAACTGAGCTTTGGCGGATCCCTTTGAGGATATCGGAAGCAAGATGTTGAAGTGTTATGTGCAACATGTATATTGAATTGGATTACTAATTGTTCCTAGTACTAACCACGGCTTTGATGAGGGTTGGACTGTCAAATATAGTAACTGTTGTTGAATATTTTAGCGTGTTTGATTCTGATCCTATGGTGCTATGATTATTCGACTTGCTGGGCTACCCAGCTCACCCCCAACCATTTACCTTTCCAGTGCAGATGATAATTTTGGTGAGCATATGCAAGCAGGGATGTGGGCGGGACTTGATGTATTGGAGTTTTAGAAACGTTCGCAACCAATTTCAAAGGCTTGTAATATGATGGGACACTTGTTGACTTATTATTTTGATGATTCCAAAATTCATATTTCTAACGTTAATTTAACACAATTATTAAGCTAACTATTACAGGGTTTATCCTAATCAGACAAAGACAAAGATCATGCTTTGGACAAAGCTTGAACTTGGCGTTGGACTTGGAATTGGGATTGAACAAAGACTTGGACTACATCGAAGATTCAAAAGCTGGAAGCATTTTATTTTTTACCACTAAGTCTTTCTTAAGAGATCTCTCAGAAATTCGAGTAAAGAACCAAACTGAAACTTTCATTCGAAGGCAAACAGTTTCATTCAAAGGCAAATCTGAAACTTTCATTCGAAGGCAAACATTTTTCATTCGACTTAATCGATCAGTGTCTTTCAACCTGTCTTCAAAATGATTTTCAGTCGAAGCCAAAGTTTTTGGTCGAAGCCAAAGTTTTTGGTCGAAGCCAAGAGTTTTCAGTCGAAGCATAACTTTCAATCGAATGAAAAGTAGTTTTCATTCGACTCAATTCTTCAATGGCTTCAACATCACTATGCGGTACCTTTTTTATTTGAATGAATCTCGGATTCATTCGACCGAATTCTTCAGATATGTACTTTCATTCGAATCAAACTTTGAGTTTTCCCTTTCTTAATGGTTCTTTTCTCCTCCAGTATAAAAAGGGACCTTGAGAGCATTTATTGCTAACTTTGCCGATCTCTGAAAAATCTCTCTCTAACTCTTCTCAAAATATCCTCTCATCATATTTCACACATCCATCAATTCCCTATTGAGTGAGTTCAATTTTTAAGAAAGTTTGGTATAAGCTTCTTAGTTTGGTTCTTGAAACAATATAGATTTTCCCACCTAAGAAAGCTTAGTCTTATTCTATTCATGTTAATATTATGTTAGAATTAATGTTGTCATCATAAAAAAGGGGGAGATTGTTGACTTATTGATTTTGATGATTCCAAAATTACTATTTCTAACGTTAATTTAACACAATTATTAAGATAACTATTTCAAGGTTTATCCTAATCAAACAAAGACAAAGATCATGCTTTGGACAAAGCTTGAAGTTGGACTTGGACTTGGAATTGGGATTGAACAAAGACCTGGACTACATCGAAGATTCAAAAGCTGGAAGCATTTTAATTTTTGCCACTAAATCTTTCTTAAGAGATCTCTCAGAAATTCGAGTAAAGAACCAAACTGAAACAGTTTCATTCGAAGGCAAACCGTTTCATTCGAAGGCAAAACTGAAACTTTAATTCGAAGGCAAACACTTTCATTCGAAGGTAAAACTGAAACTTTCATTCGAAGGCAAACAATTTCATTCAAATGCAAATCTGAAACTTTCATTCGAAGGCAAACATTTTTCATTCGACTTAATCGATCAGTGTCTTTCAACCTGTCTTCAAAATGATTTTCAGTCGAAGCCAAAGTTTTTGGTCGAAGCCAAGAGTTTTCAGTCGAAGCATAACTTTAAATCGAATGAAAAGTAGTTTTCATTCGACTCAATCCTTCAGTAGCTTCAACATCACTCTGCGGTACCTTTTATATTTGAATGAATCTCGAATTCATTCGACCGAACTCTTCAGATATGTACTTTCATTCGAATCAAACTTTGAGTTTTCCCTTTCTTAACGGTTCTTTTCTCCTCCAGTATAAAAAAAGGACCTTGAGAGTATTTATTGCTAAATTTTCCGATCTCTGAAAAATCTCTCTCTAACTCTTCTCAAAATATTCTCTCATCATATTTCACACATCCATCTATTCCCTATTGAATGAGTTCAATTTTTAAGAAAGTTTGGTATAAGCTTCTTAGTTTGGTTCTTGAAAGAATATAGATCTTTCCACCTAAGAAAGCTTAGTCTTATTCTATTCACTGTAATATCTACTCAAGAAGGAGTTTGTTGTTGTATCTCAATTGTAAATCACTTTTCATTTGTAACTTGGAAACCTTGGAAGGCTTTCGGAATCTGTACTGCATTTTGAGCTAGCACCCAAAGCTAGCTGGTTAGCGAAAGGCTCGAGTAGGTCTCCCTTGTGTGGAGTGCTCGGGGACTGGACATAGGCTGGTCGGGCCGAACTAGTATAAATCTCTGAGTTGATTTATAATTGTTATTTACGTTATTACTTTGTAATTTCAGTTTTAAATTTCTGCTCAAAATTGTAAACACCTATTCACCCCCCCCCCCCCCTCTAGGTGTGTTTAGGGACCTACAAGTGGTATCAGAGCCGTGTGCTCTGGTATATTTTTTTTTTGACTTAATCATCTAGAGCTAAAGATCACATTATGTAAGAAGGTTTAGCAACCACCAGGCCACCTTTGTTGAAGAACGACAACTACAGCCACTGGAAAAATCGGATGAGAAACTTCTTGAGGCAGGATACACATGTAAGGTACGTTGTAGAGAATGGTCCTATAATTTCCATGAAAGATGGACCAGACGGAACCAAGATTCCCAATGGGATTCTCAAAATGGATGCTCATGAGGCACAGCTCTTCTCTATGGATGACAAAGCAAAGAACATCATCAGCTGTGGCCTTGACATGAATGAGTACAATCGTGTCTCAGCATGTGAGACAACAAAGAAATGTGGAGGCTAATGGAGGATACTCCTGAAGGTACCAATCAGGTGAAAGAAACCAAGATTAACTTGTTGGTCCAGCAGTATGAGGCCTTCAAGATGAAGGAGCACGAGTCCATAAATGAGATGTACTCTAGGTTTACACTCATTATAAATGGACTGAAGCTCTTGGGTAAAACCTACCCCAGTGTTATTAAAAGCGCGCCTAGGCGTAAGGCGCACATAGGCTCACATATTGCACCTCGCCTAGGCCTAGGCGCAGCACGTTCAATAAGGCGCGCGCCCAGGCGCCAAGGAGCAAGGCGCGGAGTGGCGGTGGAGGCGCTCACTAAGGCGCACGAAGTCTGGCCGTTGGATCTGCCTGTGTGGTTTTATGTAAACCGTTGGATATTCATCTGCCTGTGTGGTTTTATGTCCAAAATCCCTAAATCAAAATCCCAGCACCTAAATCCTAAATCAGTATCATAAGTCACGACTCTCAACCCTCGCCTGATCTCTTCCCTTGCTCCGGCCACCATCGCCCCTCTCGTCGCCGGCCGCCACCATTGCCTCTCTCGCGCCGCCTATTGCTCCATTCGCCATCACCGTCACGCCCTCACTGCTGCTCGTATCTGCTACTGCTGCTTGGCTGTTCGAATTGAAGCTGCTTCACTCCACGGTCCACAGTCCACCATCCACCTCTCTCTCTCTCTCTCTCTTTGTGTAATTTGATGATTTTCCCACCCTTGACTGTGACAGTCCAGCCGCCAGTAAACTCCAAATTTTTATGTACGTTATCTTTAAATGCTATGCCTTGTTATGTTTTTTCCTCTAATATTGTTCTTGCAATTGCACTATCATGCCATAAGCTACTGCGAAATACATTTTGCAATGCTTTGCATGAGTGGATGAGTCGCATGACATATGGTGGTGTTATGTTCACTTAGTGATTTGTTATTTTTCAGTTGATTTAAGACGTTTCTAATGTTGGAAGCTTGTAGCAGTTCATTTATTCTTTGTTTGTGTTTGAATGTTATCCTATCCAAGGGGAGTATGTTAATATTATGTTAGAATTAATGTTGTCATCATAAAAAAGGGGGGAGATTGTTGACTTATTGATATTGATGATTCCAAAATTACTATTTCTAACGTTAATTTAACACAATTATTAAGATAACTATTTCAGGGTTTATCCTAATCAAACAAAGACAAAGATCATGCTTTGGACAAAGCTTGAAGTTGGACTGGACTTGGAATTGGGATTGAACAAAGACCTGGACTATATCGAAGATTCAAAAGCTGGAAGCATTTTAATTTTTTCCACTAAATCTTTCTTAAAAGATCTCTCAGAAATTCGAGTAAAGAACCAAACTGAAACAGTTTCATTCGAAGGCAAACAGTTTCATTCGAAGGCAAACAGTTTCATTCGAAGGCAAAACTGAAACTTTCATTCGAAGGCAAACAGTTTCATTCAAAGGCAAATCTGAAACTTTCATTCGAAGGCAAACGTTTTTTCATTCGACTTAATCGATCAGTGTCTTTCAACCTGTCTTCAAATGATTTTCAGTCGAAGCCAAACTTTTCAGTCTAAGCCAAACTTTTCGGTCGAAGCCAAGAGTTTTCAGTCGAAGCCAAAGTTTTTGGTCGAAACATAACTTTAAATGGAATGAAAAGTAGTTTTTATTCGACTCAATCCTTCAGTAGCTTCAACATCACTCTGCGGTACCTTATAAGTTTGAATGAATCCCGGATTCATTCGACCAAACTCTTCAGATATGTACTTTCATTCGAATCAAACTTTGAGTTTTCCCTTTCTTAACGGTTCTTTTCTCCTCCAGTATAAAAAGGGCACTTGAGAGTATTTATTGCTAACTTTGCCGATCTCTGAAAAATATCTCTCTAACTCTTCTCAAATTATTCTCTCATCCTATTTCACACATCCATCTATTCCTTATTGAATGAGTTCAATTTTTAAGAAAGTTTGGTATAAGCTTCTTAGTTTGGTTCTTGAAAGACTATAGATCTTCCCACCTAAGAAAGCTTAGTCTTATCTATTCACTGTAATATCTACTCAAGAAGGAGTTTGTTGTTGTATCTCAATTGTAAATCACTTTTCATTTGTAACTTGGAAACCTTGGAAGGCTTTCAAAATCTGTACTGCGGTTAGAGCTAGCACCCAAAGCTAGTGACTGTAAAATGTCACTAAAGAAGGGGTAGGTTAGGCAGTTTTGTGCAAATTTTTACACAGAGTCCGGATAGAATTTGACAAAACTCAAAAAACAGTAAGCCCCATTATTTTTACGAGACATACGGTCTAGAATTATTTGCAATTTTTAGTGTCCGCAAAGGACGCTAATTAGGGTATCGGTTAAAAAGAATTATTGAATTAGCATAGCAAACCAAGTTATTTTAATCTGTAAATTTATTTAAAACCTTATTTTACTAAGATGTTTCATTATCTAAAATTTTGTGCCATTCGGAGGCCGATAACTATTTTTAACAGAACAAGCTTCTGTGCGCTCGGTCGTGACACCGGTTCGAGATATTCGGGCGAAATTTTTTTAAAATACTTTTTCGGCCCAAAAATGACTTTGGCATACTTAAAATAGTGTTTTCATTTGTTTTTTAGATTTTTTCCGAGCCGGGAATGCCCAAAGGGTATTTTGGTAATTTGCCACCCAAAAAGGGGCATTTTTGGTATTTTTATCCATAAATAGTATTTTTGCCCAAAATCACTTAAGGTAGGGATAATTAGGTTGTTTTATCCACGGAAAGGATGTTTTAGCGATTTAAGTATGAGAGGGGTGTTTTTGGTAATTTTACAAATAAGGGCATTTTTGTAATTTTACATACTCAGTGATAGGGGTCGTTCTGGGAAGGTGCGTGAGTCAATATTGTGTTTATAATTCGGTAATGTAAATTGTATTCTAATCGTTGGATTGTTCTGTTTAGGTTAAAGCAAATGACTATTCGGTTAGGGTAACTTAACTTTGGACCCCAGGTAAGGGTTTTATCTGAACCTTAAGTCATCAACTTGCGTTCGTAATTATTCTCTCATTTTGCTTATGGTCATCATTGAACTCTAAAGTATGCATTGATATCAATACATTGTTGTCAATTTAACCCTGATATTGGACCTGATTCGATTATTTGAACTCTTATCGGTGCTCACCTAATATTGCATGTTGAGCATTGAGTTGTTTATTAGTTTGATGATATTTGTTTTATGTATATTGACATGGGGGTCTATTCTGAGGTGGGCGTTATAAGGCTGGTCTGATCCTATGTGGAATGCATGCTAATAGCTAAATGGACTAGTACTCGTACATCATTCATGTTCACACTATATTGAGCATTGCATGTATAATGCTATGGTCAATATTTTCATAATTTGTTTACATTTTGTCTTAAATGATCATTTTAAAAATGCTTGAGAACAATTGTTCGGATATCATAGTAAAGGGGATTCAGTTGAAACTCTTCCCCCGTTCTTATCAAACTGTTGTGACTGTTTTGTAATCCCTTAGCAGCTAATTTTTGAATCGTATAACTCCTTTAGGTATTATCCTTGATGACCTTACTGAGCTCTCAAAAGCTCACCCTTGTTTGTTCTGTACTGCAGGTAGTCACCAGTAGTAGATCGCGTGAGGAGAAGTTAGAGTCTGGGTAAGACTTTGAGACAATTAACCTATTTTGTGTAATTAGGACCCATGTGTGGGCCTGTCCAGCTAGTGTGTTTAGTTAAAAATTTAAATTTTTAAGTTTTAACAGTTAAGTTTGGAATTTCTGTTGTGGAACTTGTTATTTTGGAGGAATCTTGGCTTGTGTAATTTAGAAGCTCTGAAATTGTTACATGTGTGTTGTGATACATGTCCATATGATCGGTTAACGCCCCGGGAGTTCGGGGCGATGAAGCTCTGAATTTTTGGGTTTTTACAATGGTTCCCTTACTGATAGGATCTTTAATTGGTAGGAAAAGTGATGGTGCCCAAATAGATACCCATGGTACACTGGTAGGCAGTTGTTCCTTATCATGTTAACATGTTCCTCTTCCGATGGGCGGTTAACCATCTGAGCGACCTTATTCCTCTATCGCATTCTAAAGGTTGAGACTGACTCCTTAGGCTCCTGTTTGGTAGTCTCCAAGTATCTTCGAGTAGTATCCAAATCAAAATTGTAGTGGTACTGATTGACAAATTCCCTCACCACATTATCCCATGTTTGTACTCTTGAATCATCGAGGGTGAGGAACCATCGAGCAACGTCTCCAGTCAAGGTGCAAGAAAAAAACTGAACCAACAGATTATGGTTAACTCCATAAGGAGCTACTAATGCACGTATATACATCTTCTTATGGATCTGTGGATCCGTCATTCCATTGAATTTGTCCACATCCGCCATCCTAAACTTCACAGAAAGTGTATCATGTGGGCTCACGGTAAGGGTACTAAGGTCCAGTGAGGCATCAGTCTTTTTCACCTTAGCGATCTGTAACTCAAGCATCTCCAAAATTTTCTCCCATTTCGGGTCAATAGTCTATCCTTCGTCCTTAGGTTCATACTACCCATCCACTTCGAGTCTGGGCTTTCCCATTTTCTTCCCTTCTTCGATCTTAGGTTCCTCTTCAGATTCTTTGTTTCGCTATTTTCACATGTGTAATCCTACATTCGAGGCGATTTTTGTATGTTCACTTTATTTAAGTTTTTAGTATTATTATTATTAATATTATTGTTGTTATTGTTGTTGTTGTTAGTATTATCATTAGTATCATCATCATCATTATTATTATTATTAATAATTATTATTATTATTGTTGTTTTTTTTTATCAATCGATTAGACTAAGCAAAAAATTGACTATATTACCAATCAAAACAAATCCAAAAAAGATAATCTGGAATTGCTAGGAAAACCAATTTAAACAAAACTAAAACTTGGGTTCCGCTTTGGCATCATGCTCAACTTGGCATTGGGAGCATCTTTGGCCATAGGTCTTCTCTCAAGCTCAATATACGATATATTCCAGGTTGGACGTAGAACGATCTAGCGCCTGAAGAGATGTCTCACCCTTGCTTGCTTGGTAGACTGGCATAAAGTTCTTCTTTCACATTGGACCAGGCAGAAGGGCTGATCAAACCATTGTTGATAAGATCTTGAATAGCGCACCTCAAGGTGATACATTTTTCCGTATGGTGTCCAAATGCTTATACCTTTACTGAGCAGATGTTCAAACACCTCGTCTATTGGGGCATGCAAATTGGAGAACTTTTGCCTAGTGATGGTCGACTCCCATGAAACTACCTCTGGAGATCTAACCACGTCATTGTCTGCAAACAACCTCGGCTGGTGTTAGAAATATTTTGACTAGTCTTGTGTATTGGCTTCTCATCCTTCATTATTGCTCTTTTATTGATGGCGTCTTTCATTTGGGTGAGAGAAATTTTCAAATCCTTGAATGTGGTGTGGATGTGTTCTCTTTGTTCAGCGAGGTCCTCTTTCAGCAATTCTAATTCTATAGCCATTTTTGCCTACTTAGCAGCCGAGGCAGTGGGACTTTCCTGGAAACCTTTCTGCATATCTCTGAAGATTCGTACAGGGTTGTAGATTTAAGGGAATTCTTCAGCCATTGGGATGTGAGAGAATTCTCCGGATTGGTCCCGATACTAGAGTGTGGACTCGATGCCAGAGCTTATTACCTCCAAGGGAAAAAAGGAAAACATTTTGAAAAAAAAAATCTATATTTTTATTAGCATTATATATTTTTTGTTATTATTAATTTGTTTATCCTAAGGATTGTTCATAGAACTTCTTACCTTCTAGGGATTGTTCATAGAAGTTTTTTTATGCTTTTTACCCTAATTATTAAAGGGAATTAAAAAAATGACTCAAGCTAAGAAATTATAGCCTAAATAGGATCACACAATCAAAGCACATTACATTATAAAACACTAAAGAGACTGCTTTATACCTGTACAAAAATTGGACACTAGTTAATTAGCCAGTTATCCTTGTGGGTTAACCGGCCGTTTGTTCAGTGGGTAATTATGAATTTTTTGGGAGAATGTCTGGAAAAGTGGGGTACTGACTAACTATCTGGTTACCCAGTGGGTTAATCAGCCATTTGGTCAGTGAATAATCATCGATTTTTGAAAAAAAAAATGGGGAAGTTAGGGTGCTGACTAACTGTCCAGTAACCTGGTGAGCTTAACCGACCGATTGGTCAGTGAGGTACTTCTAGAAGTTTAAAAATATTGGGAAGGTCAGGGTTTTGACTAACCGTCCGATTACACGGAGGGTGAACCAACCGGTTGTTCAACGAGCTAGAAGTTTTGGATTTGAAAATTTTTGGGAAGGTCAGGATTCTGACTAACTATCCGGTAACTGGTGGGTTAACCGGCCGATTGGTCAGTGGGTCTAGGGTTTGAGGTATAAGTGAGCAAGTTTCAAATTTTCAAATATAGCACTTACTGGCTAACCGTTCGGTTAGGAGAGCGGAAAGCCGACCGGTTAGTCAGAGTCTCCCACCCTTTGCAAGATTACCAAATAGCTTACAACATATTGGCTGGTTCCCCTGCCATAGGTCAAAATAGGTACTCTCCCAAAAAAGGTAGAACACTGAAATGGTCCGGGTGTGTGGTTTCTCTCTCAACGCCGGTGTAAGGTCATTCCTTAGGCTCGACTTGTACCATATACCTCCCGCCCATAACTCAAATAATGGGCGATCACCAGTACGTGTACAAGCCATTAAATATACCAAGAAACCAGGAGGTCCCCTTAGTAAAAGGCCTTAGAGCTAAAGGTACAGTCAAAAGTTTGCCTCATAACCAGGAGGTTCAAGGTTTTTAACCGTTGCCCTTAAGTGGGTGGGTTATGGACGGACGTGCGCCTATGTGAGGCATGAAATAAGACAACAAGTATATCACATTATACATGTTATACAACACAAATAAAACCACAACAAGGTCAAAAAGCAATAGAAAATATCTGAAGTCTAGTCCTCTTAGTTTTTTTTTTAGTCCCCAACAGAGTCACCACTATAGCGAACTACCTCAGAAAAAGCCAACAGAAGGAAGATTTTAGGAGTCGCCATCTTATTTAATTTAAAACAAAGGAAAAATAAGAAAAAACCAAGAAATGGCTCAAAAATATGCAAAGGACAACTAGTCTACTGAAAATAGGGAAATGGGTTTAGAGACTACTAAGTTAGGTAGCAGGACAGGCACCCACCACACTCTTTCGGTCTCTTCTTCATTTCTATTGATTTTTGGCCTTTAATACATATAACATGTAAACATGCAATAAGACTAAATCTAAGTTTATTTTTAGATTTTTGGCTTGAACTCGACATGGGGGGTCAAATGGCCTACATATCCGGTCGGACTAACCGATATCAAAAACCATCGTAGTTCGACTCGGATCCTACCGACTGCGGCCTACAGTTCAGTCTTTGACTCGAACTATGAAATGAAACACTCTTTTATGATTTTTATGCTAGAAATGAAAGGTGATCGCGGGGAGGGGAAACACTCTAGACTATTATAATTTAAACTAATCTAGAAAGCAACAAAAATACCTCGAGAAAGCTCTTGCCTAGAAGACTTGAGAACTCCTTGTGATGAATCCACAATGTACGTGAATCGAGAATATTTAGAAATAAACATGAAGTGCTAAATTCTCCTTAGAGATGATCTACCACTTCTAAGAGAAATGATATAAAAGCTCTAAGAAGGGAAAAGCTTATACCTTGAAAATGTAGGCCAATGGCCGTATTTATAATGGTCTAGGATGCTAGAAATGGTAAAGATGATCATATCAATATGTGGTTTGATGATAAGACAGAATATTTTGCAAATATCGCAGATTGACAAAAGTCAACTAACTGACCGGCTTGCCGAAAAGCAGCCGGTTCATCCCATATCTTGAAAATATTATTTTCTGAATTTCAAGAAATCATATGATCGTAATTCGGTAATTATCTTTGATTTATTATAGGGGATGTACTAGATTCGGAAATTATCTCCATATCTCATATAAATTAAGGATTAATCACATGTATCATGGATAAATCACAAGATATTTTCAAGTCATCTAATCAATCACAATCTCTTGACCTTAACTCGGGTTAAAGTTAACTAACTGGACTGGACTTAACCAAACTGGATTGGACCACTTATTTGACTAAATTAAATAGATTAGGCTCATTATATTATTAGGCCTAAACCCTATAATGAACACAATTATCAACAAAGCCCAATAAAACAAAGAAGAAAGATAAAACAAACTAAGAAAATGGGTCTACAGAAGGTTTTACTATATATTATGTGTAGAGCTGTTAATGCTCAAAGAAAAAAAAACTAGCATGGTACTATCTATCATGCTTGGACATTAAATTACTTTATGTGAACTTCTCCACAGGTTTAATATGGTTCGAGGGAATCGTGCTTAAGGTGGAGACGTGTTCCAGGTGGTGGGGAATTTAGAAAGGGTGGTAGAACAACATGGGGCCGCAACGGTTAGACAACTGCCTAATAAAGTTAGGGGTTCTGTCGTCGAGAAATTCAAGAGGATAGACCCGCCCTCTTTCTCCGATATCATTGATCCTTTCAAGGCAAAGTTATGGCTGTCGGACTTGGAGGATATATTTGAAGTGCTGGGGTGCTCTAAAAGGCAGAAGGTAATTTTTTCCGCGTTAACGCTGAGGGATGAAGCCAACCAGTGGTGGAAGATAGTCAAAAGAGTGAGGACTATAGAGACTAAAAATATGGACTAGGAGGGTTTTCAAAATCTGTTCCTCGAAAAGTATTTTCCCCAGACAGTTAAAGAGAAAATAGAGATAGAGTTCATGCAACTAACTCAAGGGATTTGCATTGCCAAGGAGTACGAAGCTGCTTTCACTCAGTTGTCTCGATATGCTCCTCATTAGGTAGACACCGATACCAAAAGAGCTAGGAAGTTTGAGAATGGATTACGACTCGGTGTCTGGTCTTGCATTTCTACATTATGTTCGGGAACTTATGCCGAAGTGGTGGATATAACCCTGACAGCGGAAAGGGATAATGTGGATCTTTTCAGAAGTTGAGATTAATTAAAGAAGAGGGCAAGGAACAACAAGTTTCATGGAAGCAATACGCCAGGTGACACCTCTAAGCGCCCGAACCTCAAGAAGTCAATAGAGCAATGCATCACCAAAAATGTAACGAACATAGAAAAGGGTCTAGAAGTCAAATGCCACATCAGCAAAGGAAAAACCTACGACCAAACTTTCAAGGGAATGACACAGCTGGGACGGTGGACTAGCTGGGTCATGTAGATGTTTCAGGTACAAACAGTTCCATTCTGGGTGAGCATGTCGGTAGGGATCAAGAACATGTTTTATATGTGGACAAGAAGGGCATCTCGCTAGAAATTTCCCCAAGGTCGGACAATAAAACCAACCATGGCAGGATGTAGCAATACCTAAGGCAACGGCAAAAGTGTTTGCAATGACTCAACAGGACGCACGGGCTTATGATTCAGTGGTTACGGGTACACTTTCTATTTCTTCCATATTTGCAAAGGTGTTATTTAATTATGGTGCAACGCTTTCTTTCGCATCTCCTGCGTTTATAAATAGATAGGCACGTGTTTAGAGTCTTTAGAAGTCCAGCTATGCATTTCTACCCCACTTGCAGTTCTATTATTGCGGATCAAGTACTTAAGGGTTGTTCAGTGAATATTAATGGCAAAGAGTTGGCCGCAAACCTAATATGCTTGGATATGTTGGAATTTGATGTCATACTGGGGATGGATTGGTTGGCAGTGGTTTATGCCTCCGTGGATTGCTTCCATAAGAGTGTGACCTTTAGCATCCCGGGCCAAACCCAGTTTACCTTTCGTGGGTCTAGTATCACCTCTCCCCCGCCTATGATTTATGCGTTACAAGCTAACTGATTTCTTAGGAAGGGTTGTCATGGATATTTAGCTCATGTGGTAGACACCCAGCATAAGGAATTAAAACTAGAATACATTCCTGTGGTGAAGGAATTCCCTAACATATTCCCGGAGGACTTGCCAAGAATTCCCTAACATATTTAGCTCATTTGGTATTGAGTTAATACATGTGACTGTCCCTATATTTAAAGCGTCATACCGCATGGGCACCCATGGAGTTGAGGGAATTAAAGACATGATTACAAGATCTTCTTGACAATGGGTTTATTCACCCCAGTGTTTCACCCTTCTGTGCGCCAGTGTTGTTTGTGAAGAAAAAATATAGCACAATGAGGTTGAGTATCAACTATCGAGAATTGAACAAGATGACGATAAGAATTATTACCTGACGTTTTGTTTGATCAGTTACAGGGGGCTTAATGGTTTTAAAAAATTGACCTTCGTTCAGGATATCACCAGTTGAAACTCAAAGGAGGTGATGTGCCTAAGACTGCTTTTCACACTAGATACGAGCATTACGAGTTTCTAGTCTTGGATTTTGGACTGACCAATGCCCCGACAACGTTTATGGATCTTATGAATAGAGTGTTTAAGCCTTTCCTAGGTTAGTTCGTAGTGGTTTTCATTTATGACCTATTGATATATGCTATGACTAAGGAAGAACATGTGCAGCGCTTAAGGATGGTATTCCAAATTTTAAGGGAAAAGAGTTATACGCTAAGCTAAGGGAAGGTGAACTCTGGTTGGATAATGTTGCATTCCTGAGGCATGTCGTGTCAAAGGAAGGGACATCGATTGATCCCATGAGGATAGAGGTTATCGTTAATTGGAGCAGACCTACCTCGGTGATAGAGGTTTGAAGTTTCTTGGGGCTAGCTGGGTACAACAGAAGGTTCATATAGCGGTTCTCATGGTTAGCAACACTTTTGACTCGCCTGACCCAAAAGGGAATCAAGTTTGAGTGGAACGAAAATTGTGAAATTAGTTTCTAAGAATTAAAAGAAAGACTGGTCACTGCACCTGTACTGGCTCTTTAATGTGGGTGTAGTGGATTTACAATTTATAGTGATGCCTCTCATAAAGGTCTAGAGTGCGTACTTATGCAGAATGGAAAAGTTATGGCCTATGCCTCCAGATAGTTAAAACCTTATGAGAAGAATTACCCAACCCACGACTTAGAGCTAGCGGTGGTGATATTTTCTATAAAAATTTGGAGACATTACCTCTGGGGAGAACCTTGCAAGATATTCACCGACCATGAGAGATTAATATTAAACTTGAGACAGAGACGGTGGTTATAACTATTGAAGGACTACGACATTAATATCAAGTGCTGCCTAGGCAAGGCAAATGTGGTTGCCGATGCGGTTAGTAGGAAGTCATCTTCATCGTTGTCCACCCTAATTATACAGTAGAGACATTTAGTAGAATATATGATGAAACTTAACATCGACGTGAAAATTCGAGGCTCGAACAATGACAACTCACTTAGTAACCTTGTGGTGTGGCCCACTTTGATTGATAAGATTAAGGCAGCCGAGGAATGTGATGACCACCTACATAAGATAATGGATGAGGTAAAGAATGGAAGTAAAACATAATACATGCCGCAAGGTGGAATACTTCGATTCGGTGCCAGGATCAATGTGCCAGGTGACCCTAACCACAAAGGGAGATTTTGGAGGAAGCTCACAGGTCAGGCTACTCAATCCACCATGGGAGAGCAAAGATGTATAGAGACCTTTGTGAGACTTTTTAGTGGGGCAACGTGAAGAGAAAATTGCTGAATTTATGTCCAAATGCCTAGTGTGCCAGCAAGTGAAAGCAAAACATCGAAGACTTGCAGGTTTACACATCCCTTACCAATACCAGAACGGAGGTGGAAGCACAGAACCATGGACTTTGTTTCTGAGCTACCCAAGACTCGTTTCGCTCATGATGCCATTTGGGTGATTGTAGATCGACAGAAAAAGTGTGCACATTTCTTGCCCATTCGGATGACTTATTAAATGGACAAGTTAGCTACCACCTATGTAGAGGAGATAGTGTGCCTTCATGGTATTCTAGTCACTATTGTATAAGATTAGGACCCTCGCTTTGCATCCAAGTTTTGGGGTACTTTGCAGCGAGTGGTTTGGTACTCGATTAAAGTTTAGCACGACCTTTCATCCTCAAACAGATGGCCAGTCAGAGAGAACAATTCAAACCTTCAAGGATTTATTACGGGCATGCATACTTGATTCTAAGGGCAACTGGGATGATCATCTATCATTGATAGAATTTTCTTATAACAACAGTTACTAGAGTAGCATTGGGATGGCCCCTTTTGAGGCTTTGTACGAGAGAAAGTGCAGGTCTCCTCTTTGGTGGGATGAAGCAGGAGACAGAAAGTTGTTAGGACCAAAACTGGTGCAATTGACGTCTGAGAAGGTCAAATTGATTAAAGAGAGATTACATAATGCTCAAAGTAGGCAAAAGCGTTATGCTGATGTACGCAGACGAGAGTTGAAATTCCAAGTGGGCGATCATGTATTTTGAAGAGTATTACCAATGAAAGGTGTACTACGGTTTGGGAAAAAGAGCAAGTTGAGCCCTAGGTTTGTGGGACCCTTCGAAATACTGGACATAATTGGTTCTCTCGCTTACCAGGTTGCTCTAACGCCTAAGTTAGCTAGTATACATAATGTGTTCTACGTGTATATGGTGAGGAATTATATCTTGGACCCCACGCTTGTGTTGCAGCCGGCGCCCTTGCAAATTAGGGAAGATTTAACTTATGTTGAGCATCCAGTTCAGATTTTAGATCATAAGGAACAGACACTCCGAACTAAGAAAATTTTCTTAGTTAAAATTCTTTGGAGGAACCATGTGGTTGAGGAGGCAACTTGGGAACGCAAGGATGAAGTCAGAAAGAAATATCCCCATTTATTCCGACCCTGAGGTTCATAAATTTGGATGGCCAAATTTTTTCAAGGTGGGGAGAATGTAATATCCAGCACCAGTGCGATTAGTTATTTAAGTATTCATTTATATATACATTTATATAATTTATTTCTTTTTAATCACTAGAGTACTCCCTAGTGAGTGGTCATAGTAGTAATGTAATGAGTTTCGGTGTGATAGAGAAATAAACCAAAGTAAACTGGTGACTCTGGCGAAGTCATAATTAATAGGGGATTATTTTTCGTGTGATTATATAAAAACATTACTTAAATAAATAAGAGATGATTAGTGATAACAAAGGACAAACAAACTGAGAGAAATTAGGAGAACTATACGTGATTTGTAGAGTGATATTAGAAGGGTTTTTTTTAAAAGCTAGAAGGATAATCAATTATCCATCATTTCTCTAGAGAGAGCTGAACAATGAAAGGCATGAACTTAAAATCGGCGCAAGAGAGGGCTTCGTAATAGCATGAATCCGATGAAATTGGGGTGCATCGGCAAGTTTAAAGCCTTGATCAATTTAATTGTACAGATTTTTTTGGTAGAGCTAGTGTCACACCCCCCGGAAGGACAGTGCAATGCTAAATCAGCTAGTTAACACATTTACCTCAAGCATAAATATAGCTTTACTACAAAACCTCAAAAGAAACAACGGAAGTATGCTTAAACATTACAGTCGTCCATAAGTGGAAAGACTGAACATAACATTATATTACAAACCACCTCTCTTCTATACAAGTACTACACTCCAAAATAAAAGAAGAACAACTAAAACGTTGCTCACCCAGCGTAATACTCTTGAGTCTCCCCGAGGTAATCCTCTTCGTCCCTTGGCAAATACTCTGACTCTGAACCTAGAAAAAAGTATCGGGAATGGGTCAGCCTAATGGCTCAGTAGGGTATCCGGTGCTTTTAAGTCCAAACATGACTTGATCATATTATGTATAGTTAGTATGAACATGCAAGTCACTTGAACAGATGATACCTACGTACTTAAGAATAATTTAACATATCGAGTAACACATGCAAGCATCTGCACACACTTGCCTTCAAAAGAAATGAGAATAGCATATCGAGCAAGATTTGAAATCTTGTAGAACATGTACGAGAATGACAAGCAAGACCTAAATATTAACTTGATCTCGCCAAGAATAACCAAACAGTATAAAAAAGTTCAAGACAAAATATAAGCCAAGTACTAGAATATCAATATGCAAATATGCCCCTCATGCACGAGCCAACCTTCCCTGAGTGCGAGAGACTTTTCGTATCGCAACCAACTGATGTAGTGAGTTCGATAGAAGAAGTCCAACGTCATCACATGCATGCCAATAATTCCTTTCGAGAAGTAGTACGCATAGCTAGTGCGTATTATCAAGACATGAACGAGAACGAGAGCCCTGGCTGAATAACTTCCAACCCCGGCAAATAACACCCTCAACTCACTTTTTTCCTTCTCCTTCACGTGATATGCATAATCATGTACAGATGTCAACATGAATGTCATCAAGTACCTCAAAAGAGGTTTAATCCCCTATCGAGTCATATTTACTGTATTATCAACAATGCATGCCAAACATGTAACATAATCTCTAATGCACAAACTAATTCGGTAATCAAGCAAGAAATGATTTGAGATTCTTCCTTAAGTACCCTACTCCTATGTATACTTACATTATTATGTAGATAATTGAGTGTCCATTTAAGACCTGAAGTTTGCCTAGTTATTCACCATTAAGCCCAACACGAAGGAACTACTAGTTTAGGTTACCTAATCTGCCCAGTATTTCAAATGGCAGCAGGAGTAGTCTGTACTCCGAAAATCATAACAATTTAATTACAAGGCCTCTACAGTCAAACTATATATTTATGAAAGCTATACTTAACGAGATACATCCCAGTATTTTATGTGACAAGAAAATATTGTTTTAAGATCATATTAAGCCCTTAAAAAAACAAACTTCAGAGTCTGCCTAACAACAGTTTCACAAGATAGGTTCCAAGCCACGAATTTTAAACCATAGCAATAGTACTTGAAATAATCTGAAATTTGGTATGTATACTCTATACATGTACTAGCATAACATATAAAATAACCAAGTCCATATGTTGACTAAACGTATACATTTCTAAGCATTAAAATTACTCTAATTCCATGACTGTACAGTTTCACAGAACAGGTTTCAAGCCACGAATTTTAACCCATAGTAATAGTACTTGAAATAATCTAAAATTTGGTATTTATACTCTAAACATGTATTAGTATAACATAGAAAATAATCAGGTCCATATATTAACTAAAAGTATATCTTTCTAAGCTCCAAAACTACTCTAATTCCATGACTGTTTTGCAGATTTCAGCATACATGATCATACTTCTTCTTGAATCATTTGAAGAAAATATAAATAAGTGTTTTAGCACTACTCGTAATACTTCTCATACATGTTTTGAAGACTTAAAAAAAACACAAGATAACCTACCTTAAAGAAATTATGGCCAAGCCAATTCAAGAAGGTTGATTCAAATCTCCCTCCTTTGTTCTTCCCAATGTTATAAAAAGCGCGCCTAGGCGCAAGGCGCGCTAAGGCGCAACCCCCGCGCTTCGCCTAGGCTAGGCTCAGCGCGTTGAAGAAGGCGCGCGCCTGGACTCATCAGGCGCAAGGAGCTGCACGGCACGGGAGGCCAAGTCTAGGCGCGCGTAACCCATAGCCGTTGGATGTGCTGATGTGCATCTCTTCTTTACCGTTGGATGTGCACAACTCTTCTTTAAACAACCAATTCTGCATCGCCGCCGAGAGTTACGCAGCAGTGCAGCACCGAAGCAGCTTTCTCTCACGGTCTCACCTGCCGCTCCGGCCACTGCTCCACCGAGATTCTTTGCCTTGCTGGCTGCTGCTTGAGCTCGACTGCTCCGCCGAAGCAGCCTCTCTCTCACAGTCTCTCACCTGCCACTGCTCGACTGCTCATCGCTCCGGCCGCTGCTCCCGCTGCTTGTCGCTCCGGCCGCATCTCCTTTCCCTTTGCTGCTCGGCTGCTCCATCGAATTTGCTGATTCATTTACTGTGTGTGATAGATATAGTGAAATGTGTAGGCTATTTGTGGGTTTTGAAAATGTCTTTAGCATTATCACGAGTAGCACAGAAATTAACATCATCATTTTCTTCACCAATTGAAACCTAATAAACTGGGATGATATTGTATGGGGCATGGGCGTGCTAGTTATCATTAGGACCATTGCTAATTTGCTATTACTTCTCTGCTCTAATATTGATGGACATCATAAAAGCAGGACTTAAAGTTATTCGTGCAGCTGCTTAACTCTTAACAACAGGATTTGATTGATTTCTTTATATAACTCTTAGTAGATATTTTAAGCTAATTTTAGTATCAATATAATTTAATCTCAGGAATATAAATGTCGAACGCAAGAACCGATACAAAGGACCCAGCTTGGAAATATGGACGTATGGCTAATCCGAGTGATAAAAATGCAGTCACTTGTAATTTTTGTCAAAAAATTACTAGGGGTGGTATTTATCGACATAAGCAACACCTTGCTGGACGTTATAGGAACACTTCAACATGTCGAGAGTGCCCAGAACATGTGAGAAATGAGATAAAAGAATTGCTACATTCTGTTAAAGAAAAGAAAGAATTAGCTAAGTGCGTCCCAGATTTTGATAGCGTTTTCAATGATGAAGAAGAAGACGAGGACGATGATGTAGTTGAGATATCCAGGAAGAAGGGAGTTTCATCCAGCGGGAGTTCTTGTCAACCTCCTCGTAGGAATCCAAAGGCTAAGGGCCCAATTGACGTGTACTTCACCCCGGACCCGGAAGAGGTAGTGAGAAAGAGAAAGATTAAGCAATCCACGGTTTTTGAAAATGAAGAAGCGAAAAAAGAGATGAGAAATCGGGCTTGTGGTGCAATAGCAAGATTTTTTTATGATGTGGGGATTGCATTCAATGCCGTGAACTTTTACAACTTTTCGGCTATGGTTGAGGCTATTGGGCAATATGGTCCGGGTTTAAAGCCACTGAGTTATCATGAGATTAGGGTTACCTTACTGCAGAAAGAGGTTGATAATACACGTAAGTTGATGAAGGATCATGAAGAAGAGTGGGAGAATAGCGGTTGTTCGATTATGTGTGATGGATGGAAGGACAAGAAAGAAAGGACTTTAATTAACTTTTTAGCAAATAGTCCTAGAAGAAGTTTGTTTCTTGACTCCGTTGATGCTTCTGACTTGATGTATGACTTGATTAAGAAGACCATTGAGAAGATTGGGCCAAAGAATGTGGTTCAAGTTGTCACTGACAGTGCCTCGAACAACGTCAAGGCAGGTTAGTATATTTTAACATATAGTATAGCTCAAGTAACTTAATTTTTAATATATACAATATTATTAGCTAATAGATACTTCAACATTTAATTTTTCAATCTATTTGCAATTTTGTATGATAGGCAAGTTATTGGAGCGTGATTATCCACACCTATTTTAGAAACCATGTGCTGCGCATTGCATTGACTTGATCTTAGAGGACATATTTAAGTTACCTAAGATGAAGTCAACATTTCAAAAGGCTCTTGCTTTGAATGGTTACATATATAATCGCTCGGGTGTTGTAAACTTGTTAAGAAAATTTGCAAAAAGAGAGTTGCTTAGGCCTGGCAAAACGAGGTTTGCTACTGTCACTATCACTTTGTCAAGGATTCATGAAGAGCAAAATAACTTGAAAAAAATGTTTACGTCGGAAGAGTGGGGCAATAGCAAATGGTCAAAGGAGATACAAGGCAAACGAGTGGCCAAAATAGTTTTAATGCCTTCATTTTGGAATAATGTTGTGTATACATTAAAGGTAGCATGCCCTCTTATTCCGGTGCTTAGATTGGTTGATGGTGAGAAACAACCTCCAATGGGTTACATTTTACAAGGCTATGGATAAACCTAAAGATGCTATTGCAAGTGCTTTCCATGGGAACGAGTTGAAGTACAAGGAGGTTTTTGAGATTATTGACAGTAGATGGAGTATTCAACTCCATCGTCCCTTGCATGCTGCTGGTTATTTCTTGAACCCTGAGTATTACTACTCAACCCCAGACATTGAGAGTGATGAAACTGTTATGACGGGTTTGTACGATTGCATTCAAAGGTTGAACCCTGATATGGCAGTACAAGATGCAATTGACAATGAGTTGAGTAAGTATAAAAGAGCGGAGGGTTTATTTGGGAATTCCATGTCAAAGAGGATGAGAAATAGAAAAGCACCAGGTATTATTTTTTTGTTTTATAGCACTCATTATGATATGTAAATTAATGAATAGTTACATCACTTATTAGTTTTGCAATTTTCATGCATTGAATAGCGGAATGGTGGGCTTCGTACGGGTCATCAACGCCTCACTTGCAAAAGTTTGCAATAAAGGTTTTGAGTCTCACTTGTAGTGCTTCTGGCTGTGAATGTAACTGGAGCGTTTTTGAGCATGTAAGTCTAAATCTAGTAGTAAAGTTTTACGCTAACGTTCATATTTATTTCTTATGCAATGACTACTAATCAATTTGTTTACTGTATTTTACAGCTTCATAGCAAGAAAAGGAATAGGCTTGAACAAAGTCGCTTGAATGATTTGGTGTTTGTAAAATACAATAGAGCGTTAAAGCGGCGATACAATTCCCGCGACACGATTGATCCTATTGTATTGGATAATATCGATGAAAGTAATGAGTGGTTGCTTGGGAGGCCCGATGAAGATGCAGATGAAGACGGTGACAACGTATTTGAAAGTGACCCTACGGAGCCGAACTACCATTCAAGGTCAACAGCAAGAAGTTCGTCATCAGATAGGGCTACAACGTCAACTATATCTAGTTCTTTAGTCCAGGTGGTAGACGAACAAGATCAAGTTGAGGAGGAGTCTCTACCAGACTTAGAGCCTATGATTCTTGTTCCCAACCTATTCTGGTCGTACCTAAGGGCCCACTAGGGGTCCCGCTTCACGCAAACACGTCGAAAAATACAACGTGCATTTTTTCCAACGCATCGAATCGGTCAGCGCGCGCACGCTCAAGTCACGTGCATTTTTTGCTCCGCGCGTCTTGTGCGCGACTTAGGCATGATTTATTTCATGTTGATGTCACTCACGCTAGAGCGATCGTCACGCCGAGACCACCCAAACACCTTTTCACCAAAAATGTCGACCGACGGCACAACCGAAGCAACGGGGTCAAGGGGCAAAGGCCTTGGCCAACCCCATGGGGTCGGCCTCGGCCTCCCCCAAGACCATGGGGTCGGCCTCGACTTCCCCCAAGGCCATGGGGTCGGCCTCGGCTTCCCCCAAGGCCATGGGGTCGGCCTCGGCTTCCCCCAAGGCCATGGGGTTGGCCTCGGCCTCACATGGGGGTTTGGCCTTGGCCTTCCCCCCCCGGTTCTTCACTTTTCGCGCAAAGTCCTTTCCACACTTTTTTCGTTTCGTACATTTTGGATGTGACTCGGGCACCTTGTTCATCATGTGGGTAAGATTCTTGGTAGCACGCTCGTCATAACACAACTTCTGGATTCATCTTTCCTCATCAAAACACCTACCGACGGCGCGCCCGAAGTTGGCAAAAGGAAAAGTGGCCTTGGGCTCTGAAAATGGAAGTTGGCCATTTGGCCTTGGCCAACCCCAGGGGGTCGGCCTCGGCCTTCCCCATGCCATGGGGGTCGGCCTCCTGGATTGGTTGGCCTCGGCCATTTTCCCCTGGTGGTTCACCCCTCCGCGCAAACCCTTTTCGCACTTTTTTTGCTTCGTACGCTTTGCACGTGACTTTGACATCTCGTTCGTCATGTAGGTACAATTTGCGTCGACACGCTCATCATGATGCAACTTTCGGATTTGTATTTGCCCATCAAAACACCTACTGTCGGCGCGCCCGAAATTCACCAAGAAGGGGGGGAGTGACCCTGGGCTCCTTCATGAGAGTTGGCCATTTGGGCTTGGCCAACCGCTGGGGGTTGGCGTCGGCCTTCCCCAAGCCTAGGGGGTCGGCCTCGGCCTCCAAGAGGGGTTGACCTTGTCCTTCCCCCCATTTTTGGCCTATGGCCTCTCCCTTCGCGCGCACTTATTTTCTCGAGTCTTTGCACCTCCGCGATGTTTACGGACATTCATACATCAACTCTGTGACGTCTATCGTACGACGCCCATGATCACGCACCGCTCCCGCGATGCCCGTCACCCAAAGTCACACGCCACCAACGAACAACCCGTCATTGGCAACCGCATACCATCACTCCCCAACTTTGTCACTACTACATGTTGCATTCATTATCTTGTTATGACAGGTACACTTAGCTCACATCCTGTCTTCGAGACACCCGACCCGCGCCCTTACGCCATTCTCATGATAGGTGCCTCGGCACCAAATATTGCTCCGTGACGTTCGTCACCGCGCCCTTGCGCCATTCTCATGATACGTGCCCCGACACCAAATATTGCTCCGCGACGTTCGTCGCCGCGCCCTTGCGCCATTCTCATGATACGTGCCCCGGCACCAAGTATTGCTTCGCGACGATCGTCGCCGCGCCACTTTCGTAACATGTACCCCCGGCACCAGGTATTGTCTCGTGTTATAGGCACCGCGCCCATGCGCCACAATCATGTTGCATGCTACCGGGATGGGCTCACAACCTTATAGCCATCGCCGTCTCAATCAAAGGGGGGGCTTCGGCCCTCGTACCGGGATGGGCTCACAACCTTATAGCCATCGCCGTCTCAATCAAAGAGGGGGCTTCGGCCCTCGTACCGGGATGGGCTCACAACCTTATAGCCATCGCCGTCTCAATCAAAGGGGGGGCTTCGGCCCTCGTACCGGGATGGGCTCACAACCTTATAGCCATTGCCGTCTCAATCAAAAGGGGCGGGCTTCGGCCCTCGTACCGGGATGGGCTCACAACCTTATGGCCATCGCCGTCTCAATCAAAGGGGGGGCTTCGGCCCTCGTACCGGGATGGGCTCACAACCTTATAGCCATCGCGGAGCAATATTTGGTGCCGTGGCACGTATCATGAGAATGGCGCAAGGGTGCGGGTCGGGTGTCTCGAAGACAGGATGTGAGCTAAGTGTACCTGTCATAACAAGATAATGAATGCAACATGTAGTATTGACAAAGTTGGGGAGTGATGGTATGCGGTTGCTAATGACGGGTTGTTCGTTAGTGGCGTGCGACTTTGGGTGACGGGCATCGCAGGAGCGGTGCGTGATCAAGGGCGTCGTACGACAGACGTCATAGAGTTTATGTATGAACGTCCGTAAACATCGCGGAGGTGTAAAGACTCGAGAAAATAAGTGCGCGCGAAGGGAAAGGTCATAGGCCAAAAATGGAGGGAAGGACAAGGTCAACCCCTCTTGGAGGCCGAGGCCGACCCCCTAGGTCTGGGGAAGGCCAACGCCAACCCCCAGCGGTTGGCCAAGCCCAAATGGCCAACTCTCATGAAAGAGCCCAGGGCCACTCCCCTCCCCCCCTTCTTGGTGAATTTCGGGCGCGCCGACAGTAGGTGTTTTGATGGGCAAATACAAATCCGAAAGTTACATCATGATGAGCGTGTCGACGCAAATTGTACCTCCATGACGAATGAGATGTCAAAGTCACGTGCAAAGCGTACGAAGCAAAAAAAGTGCGAAAAAGGCTTTGCGCGGAGGGGTGAACCACCAGGGGAAAATGGCCGAGGCCAACCCATCCAGGAGGCCGACCCCCCCATGGCATGGGGAAGGCCGAGGCCGACCTCTATGGCATGGGGAAGGCCGAGGCCGACCCCCTGGGGTTGGCCAAGGCCATTTGGCCATCTTCCATTTTCGGAGCCCAAGGTCACTTCTCCTTTTGCGAACTTCGTGCGCGCCGTCGGTAGGTGTTCTGACAAGTAATGACAAATCCGGAAGTTGCATTATGATGAGCACGTTTCCAAGAATTGTACCCACATAGCAATCAAGGTTCCAATATTAGGTACGAAGCATACGAGGGGAAAAAAGTACGAAAAAGGGGTATGCGGGAAATGGGTGAACCACCGGGGGAAAATGGCCGAGGCCAACTCCTCCTGGAGGCCGAGGCCGACCCCCTAGGCATGGGGAAGGCCAAGGCCGACCCCCTAGGCATGGGGAACGCCGAGGCCGACCCCCTGGGGTTGGCCAAGGCCAAATGGCCAACTTCTATTTTCGGAGCCCAAGGCCACTTCAATTTTTGCCAACTTCGGGTGCGCCGTCGGTAGGTGTTTTGATGAGGAAAGACAAATCCGGAAGTTGCGTTACGACGAGCGTGCTACCAAGAATCTTACCCATATGATGAAAAAGGTGCCAGAGTCATGTTCGAACGTACGAAACGAAAAAAGTGCGGAAAGGACTTTGCGCGAAAAGTGAAGAACCGGGGGGGGAAGGCCAAGGCCAAACCCCCATGGGAGGCCGAGGCCAATCCCATGGTCTTGGGGGAGGCCGAGGCCGACCCCATGGGGTTGGCCAAGGCCTTTGCCCCTTGACCCCGTTGCTCTGGTTGCGCCGTCGGTCGACATTTTTGGTGAAAAGGTGTTTGGGTGGTCTCGGCGTGACGATCGCGGTAGCGTGAGTGACGTCAACATGAAATAAATCGTGCCTAAGTCGCGCACAAGATGCGCGGAGCAAAAAATACACGTGACTTGAGCGTGCGCACGCTGACCGGTTCGATGCGTTGGAAAAAATGCACGTTGTATTTGTCGACGTGTTTGCGTGAAGCGGGACCCCTAGTGGGCCCTTGGGTACGACCAGAATAGGTTGGGAACAATTCTATTTGAGGAATGCATTGTTGCCTTGGCCCTTAGTGATGATGAAGACGGTGGTGTTATGTTCACTTAAATTTTAGTGATTTGCTATGATTCAGTGGATTTAAGACTTTTGTAATTTGTAATGTTGGAAGTTTGTTATATTATGGTGTTATGATATTTGAAACTTTTTCTATTGTTTGGAACTTTATTAATTATCATGTTTTGAATTTTTTTTTACTTAATTTTATTGTTGTAATGCACTATTATTTATTTTTATTTATTTATTTTAATATTGCGCCGTGCTTCGAAAAGGCACGCGCCTGCGCCTTGCGCCTAGGCTCCAGGGACATTTTGCGCCTTAGGTGCGCATGCGCCTTTAATAACACTGGTTCTTCCTTTTCTTCTTTTCTTCTTCCTTCTTCCTTTCTCTCTTTTCTTTTCTTTCTTCTTCTTTCTCCTTTTTTTTGCCCACTCTTTCCCTTCTCTTTGGCCGAAAGTTGCTCTTCCCTTCCACCTTGTTTCTAAAGTATCCACTTAGGCTTCTTTCCATTTTTTTTATTAGTTTCTTTTGCTTACTCACCACCAAATAATAGGTGGCAAATCCTCCAACAATTAATTCAAGAGCAACGCATGGCATGGCACTAATACCAACTTTTCATATTTGCATATTGGCCCCAAGGTTTTGCATAATTACTTTTTAACCCCCAAAGTTTTACATAATTATATTTTTGGTCCACAACTTAATTTCGATATTTATTTTTTGTATACAAATATTATAACACAATTATATTACTTCAATCAAATTTAAATATGTTTAAACTTAATAGAATAATTAGAAACTAATTAAGATTAGGGCCTCACAGCTAGGGGTTGATTTAAATTCAGATGTTGGTTATGTGTGGTAGGGTGAATAAATGGAGATGTGTGTGTGTGTGTGATCTGTTCATGTGAGGGAAGGAAGAAGGCAAACTAAAGCAGCCGTCTGTTTGTTGTTGTGTGGTGCACTAATGTGTGTGGGTGTATAGGTCTATGCGAAGATGTGGTGTGTTTTTGGGTGGCTGCGTCAGCCGTGAGAGAGGGGTGTTCATTTGTTTAGTGTGTGTGTGTGTGCGCCCCCGCGCGCGTTTGAGTGGATGTGTGTGCAGTGTGTGTTGCTCTGTGTGTGGAGTTGCATGTGTGTGTGAGTGTGTGTGTGTGTGCGCGCACAAGTGTGTGTTGGTGTGTGAGTGTATGTGTGTGTGTGTTTGTGTATGTATGTGCGTGTGTTCTCTATGTGTGGATATGGTGAAATACTATGTGTGTGCACTGAACGTGTGTGTGTGTGTGTGTGTGTGTGTATAGGAATTTTTGTGTGTGAGTGTGTGCGTGCGAGTGTTCAGTGTGTGTGGATATGGTGAAATGGTGTGTGCAGTGAAAAGGTGTGTGTATCTTTTAGTGTGTGCTCTGTGTGTATATATGTGCGCGCGCGCGTGCGTGCGTGTGCGTGTGTTTTAGGTGTATTAATGTGTGAATATGTGTTTTAGTGTGTAGCAGTGCGTGTGTGTGTAGAAATTATGTGTGTTTGTATTCTGCCCAGAGGAGAGGAAGGAAGTGTGTGTTTTTAGTGTGTTATAGTGTGAGTGTGCGTGTCGAAATAGGAATAGTAACTATAACTGTCGCTATAGGTGGTTCGTATTTTAGTTGTCCCGAACTTTAATTTTAAAAAAGGGTTCTGCTTATATTTCGGCCAAGTGCTAAAAAAGAGACACTTGCTATTTTTACGAGACCTACATGGTGGAAATATTTGAGACTTTTCCGTGTCCGCGAAGAGCGTTAAATGATTTCATCAAAAAAACGGTTCTCGACTTATTTAAAATAGAAAAACAAACGATTTTTGTCTGGGAAATTTATACTGACCTTGTATTGTCGAGACTTTTCACTCTCTAAAGTTTCTCGGTATTTTGGTACCGATTACTATATTTTTGAGATGTGGCCAATTTAACGCTCATTTAAAATATCGGATAAAGGTTTTGAGCGAAAAATTCCCCGAAGGACTTCTTTAGGCTGAAAAACCAATCTAGTTGCTAATTTTTAAAACTATTTTGGGATTTTGATGGTGCGATGGCCACCGTGGTGTGTTTTGGTATTTTTCGCATGCATCTGATAAATTTTCATACCAAGGGGCGAATTTAGTGGACATGCATAATTGAGCGTCAAGAATTAGTATTCTTATGATTTATCATTTTAGGTTCCCATATAGGAGGATTAGGACAGAAATCTCAAGTAAATTCTGGATCCGGTTAGTAATTCATGTAAGTACTCCTGCCATGGCTCCGCCTATTACCTTATTTTCAATTCCAAGAATATATATATATATATATATATATATATATATATATATATATATGTGTGTGTGTGTGTGTGTGTGTGTAGTTCTACCAATTAATTTTTTAAAGCGTTATAAGAATCGTTACTGAGATTATGCTAAACCGCTTGAAAAGAAAAATGGAATAGCCATCGAACACTTGTATTCCTAGTCATTTTTAAACTCGGTTTACGTTGAATGAGATGAAGATTTTTAATGGTTGTTGTGCCCCCAAATCCAACGAGGGAAAGTTGGATTTCCGGCCCTTGTCAACGGGGTTATCTACGTTGATGTAATGCGCATTACTTTTGTAAGTGGTCGCCCTTGCTTCCATGATAATGTTTATTCCGAGGTGGGATTTCGGGCGCAAGTCAGTGGTGCTATGTGCGCTGACGGCAGCATACCGAAGGTGGTGGGTTGAACTGTAATAGTCGTATGATGTATCATATACTCTTATAGGGTTTCATTACCAGAACTAATTGTTTCTACAACAAGGATGCTACACATATCAAATGTAGCTAATTTAGTTATGACTAATCCCTAATTCTGAAAGAGGAAATCCATGGCATGTTTTATAAAACCCTAAAATCCATTGATTTATAATTGTTATTTCCGTTATTACTTTGTAATTTCAGTATTAAATTTCTGCTCAAAATTGTAAACACCTATTCACCCCCTTCTAGGTGTGTTTAGGGACCTACAAGTGGTATCAGAACCGTGTGCTTTGGTATTTTTTATTTTTTTTGACTTAATCGTCTAGAGCTAAAGATCGCATTATGGAAGAAGGTTTAGCAACCACCAGGCCACCTTTGTTGAAGAACGACAAATACAGCCACTGGAAAAATCGGATGAGAAACTTCCTGAGGTAGGATACACATGTATGGTACGTTGTAGAGAATGGTCCTATAATTTCCATGAAAGATGGACCAGACGGAACCAAGATTCCTAATGGGATTCTCAAAATGGACGCTCATGAGGCACAGCTCTTCTCTATGGATGACAAAGCAAAGAACATCATCAGCTGTGGCCTTGACATCAATGAGTACAATCGTGTCTCAGCATGTTAGACAGCCAAAGAAATGTGGAGGCTGCTGGAGGTTACTCCTGAAGGTACCAATCAGGTGAAAGAGACCAAGATTAACATATTGGTCCAGCAGTACGAGGCCTTCAAGATGAAGGAGCACGAGTCCATAAATGAGATGTACTCTAGGTTTACACTGATTATAAATGGACTGAAGCTCTTGGGTAAAACCTACCCCAGGGTTATTAAAAGCGCGCCTAGGCGCAAGGCGCACCGAGGCTCACACATTGCGCCTCACCTAGGCCTAAGCACAGCGCGTTCAATAAGGTGTGCGCCTCGTGCGCCCAGGCGCCAAGGCGCAAGGCGCGGAGCGGCAGTGGAGGTGCTCACTAAGGTGCACGAAGTCTGGCCGTTGGATCTGCCTGTGTGGTTTTATGTAAACCGTTGGATATTTATTTGCCTGTGTGGTTTTATTCCAAAATCCCTAAATCAAAATCCCAGCACCTGAATCCTAAATCAGTATCACAAATCACGACTCTCAACCCTCGCATGTTCTCTTCCCTTGCTCAGGCCACCATCGCCCCTCTCGCCTCCGGCCGCCACCATTGCCTCTCTCGTGCCACCGCCTATTGCTCCATTCGCCGTCACCGTCGCGCCCTCACTGCTGCTCGTATCTGCTACTGCTGCTTGGCTGTTCGAATTGAAGCTGCTTTACTCCACGGTCCACAGTCCACCGTCCACCTCTCTCTCTCTCTCTCTTTGTGTAATTTGATGATTTTCCCACCCTTGACTGTGACAGTCCACCCGCCAGTAAACTCCAAATTTTTATGTACATTAACTTTAAATGATATGCCTTGTTATATTTTTTCTTCTAATATTGTTCTTGCAATTCCACAATCATGACATAAGCTGCTGCGGAATACATTTTACAATGCTTTGCATGAGTGGATGAGTCGCATGACATATGGTGGTGTTATGTTCACTTAGTGATTTGTTATTTTTCACTTGATTTAAGACGTTTCTAATGTTGGAAGCTTGTAGCAGTTCATTTATTCTTTGTTTGTGTTTGAATGCTATCTTATCCAGGGGGAGTATGTTAATATTATGTTAGAATTAATGTTGTCATCATAAAAAAGGGGGAGATTGTTGACTTATTGATTTTGATGATTCCAAAATTACTATTTCTAACGTTAATTTAACACAGTTACTAAGATAACTATTTCAGGGTTTATCCTAATCAAACAAAGACAAAGATCATCCTTTGGACAAAGCTTGAAGTTGGACTTGGACTACATCGCAGATTCAAAAGCTGGAATCATTTAATTTTTTTCCACTAAGTCTTTCTTAAAAGATTTCCCAGAAATTCGAGTAAAGAACCAAACTGAAACATTCATTCGAAAGCAAACAGTTTCATTCGAAGGCAAAGCTGAAACTTTCATTCAAAGGCAAACAGTTTCATTCGAAGGCAAATCTGAAACTTTCATTCGAAGGCAAACAGTTTTCATTCAACTTAATCGATCAGTATCTTTCAACCTGTCTTCAAAATGATTTTCGGTCGAAGCGAAACTTTTCGGTCGAAGCGAAACTTTTCGGTCGAAGCCAAAGTTTTCGGTCAAAGCCAAAGTTTTGGGTCGAAGCCAAGAACTTTCGGTCGAAGCTAAACTTTTCGGTCGAAGCCCAAGTTCTCGGTCGAAGCCAAGAGTTTTCAGTCGAATCATAACTTTCAATCAAATGAAAAGTAGTTTTCATTTGACTCAATCCTTCAGTGGCTTCAACATCACTCTGCGGTACCTTTTTAATTCTAATGAATCTCGGATTCATTCAACCGAATTCTTTAGAGATGTACTTTCATTCGAATGAACTTATTTTTCATTCGAATCAAACTTTGAGTTTTCCCTTTCTTAACAGTTCTTTTCTCCTCCAGTATAAAAAGGGACCTTGAGAGCATTTATTCCTAACTTTGCCAATATCTGAAAAATCTCTCTCTAACTCTTCTCAAAATGCTCTCTCGTCCTATTTCACACATCCATCTATTCTATATTGAGTGAGTTCGATTTTTTAGAAATTTTGTTATAAGCTTCTTAGTTTGGTTCTTGAAAGAATCTAGATCTTCCCACCTAAGAAAGCTTAGTATTGTTGTTTTCATTGTAATATCTACTCAAGAAGGAGTTTGTTGTTGTATCTCAATTGTAAATCACTTTTCATTTGTAACTTGGAAACCTTGGAAGGGTTTCAAAATCTGTACTACGGTTTGACTTAGCACCCAAAGCTAGCTGGTTAGTGAAAGGCTCGAGAAGGTCTCCCTTGTGTGGAATGCTCGGGGACTGGACGTAGGTTGGTGGGGCCGAACCAGTATAAATCTCTATGTTGATTTATAATTGTTATTTCCATTTTTAATTTTAAATTTTTGCTCAAAGTTGTAAACATCTATTCACCCCCCCCCCCCCTCTAGGTATCTTTCGGGACCTACAACACTGTTGTCATTGTATTGATGATATTGAATTGGGTAATTAACGACTCCAGTCGTCACAGTTGGTATCAGAGCGATACCTAGGCTTGAATTGCTTAGGTTAGCGTAAGCCAGGATAGGTGCCTTGACCTTGGGATAATTATAAAATGAATTTTGAAGTTTTGATACAAATTTATGGTTGGTGAATTTCGTGGACGAAATTATTTTAAGGAGGGAAGAATGTAACATCCCAATTCTAGAGGTGCTCAAAATATTTCCGGTTGGTTGAGAGAAAAATGATGATGATGATTTTAAGTGACAATTGGGATTGATATTATTGTGCTTGTTGGGTGTCATGACACAATCTTGTCTTGCCACCTCATGCTTCTAGCCTCGTCGTGCTTCATGCCTTGTCGTGCTTGATAGGTGCCACATGCTTGTATCACCATCTCGTGCTTCGAGCCTTGTCGTGTTTTGGTTAGCATTGTTGTGCTTTCTAGGTGGCACAATCGTGTCTTTCCACCTCTTGCTTCCAACCTCGTCATGCTTTGCTTAGCATTGTCGTGCTTGTTAGGTGGCACATCCTTGTTTTGCCACCTCGTGCTTCCTATAAATTTTTATGGATAGGACTTTGATCTTTTCAAATTACTTTAAGTTATCTTTGACTTTCATCAGTAGATTGACAACTAAAGAGTGAGAGAAGACGATTAGCCGCGCTTATGAATAAGGAATCATAGGGCCTGATTGGGAGCAATTGTAAAAGTAGATTCTTCATGATTTATGTAAGGGGAATTTCATATCACTATTCTTTTATGCGACGTGGCTATTTATTTCTCAACGTTCGTTGTACTCCTAAACACTGTTGTTCTGAAATCTTGCTCGAATGCTTAGTTTTGAATGTTGGTAAGTATCTTGTTTTTTAAATATGTTTGCGGGACGTGACTTAAGTACTTTTGATCAATGACAGTGCTCCAGTGACTTGTCTTTGTGCATGATATGTTATGATACAACTAAGCTTTGGCGGATCCTTTTGAGGATACCGGAAGCAAGATGCTGAAGTGTTATGTGCAACCTGTATATTGAATTGGTTTACTAATTGCTCGAAGTACTAAGCCACGGTTGTGTTAACTGTCAGATATATTAACTGATGTTGAATTGTTTAGCGTGTTTGATTATGATCCTATGGTGCTATGATTATTCCACTTAATGGGCTACCCGGCTTACCCCCCACCATTTACCTTTCCAGTACATATGATTATTTTGGTGAGCATATGCAAGCAGGGATGTGGGCGGGATTTAAAGTTTTGGAGTTTTAGAAACATTCGCAACCTATTTTCTAGGGCTTGTAATCTGATGGGACACTGTTGTCATTGTATTGATGATATTGAATTGGGTAATTAACGACTCGGGTCGTCACAGTTGGTATCAGAGCGATACTTAGGCTTGAATTGCTCAGGTTAGCGTAAGCCAGGATAGGTGCCTCGACCTTGGTATAATTATAAGAGTAATTTTGAAGGTTTGATAAAGATTTATGGTTGGTGAATTTCGTGGACGAAATTCTTTTAAGGAGGGAAGAATGTAACACCCCAATTTTAGAGGTGCTCCAAATATTATTGGTTGGTTGAGAGAAAAATGATGATGATGTTTATAAGTTACTATTGGGATTGATATTATCATGCTTGTTGGGTGTTATCACAATATCTCGTCTTGCCACCTCGTGCTTCCAGCCTCGTCGTGCTTCAAGCCTTGTCGTGCTTGTTAGGTGGCACAGGCTTGTATCGCCACCTCGTGCTTTGGTTAGCATTGTCGTGCTTGCTAGGTGGCACAATCTTGTCTTGTCACCTCGTGCTTTGCTTAGCCTTGTCGTGCTTGTTAGGTGGCACATCCTTGTTTTGCCACCTCGTGTTTCTTTCCACCTCGTGCTTCCTAGAAATTTCTATAAATAGGCCTTTGATCTTTTCAAATTACTTTAAGTTATCTTTGACTTTCATCGGTAGATTGACAACTGAAGAGTGAGAGAAGATGATTAGTCGCGATTATGAAAAAGGAATCATAGGGCCTGATTGGGAGCAATTCTAAAAGTAGATTCTTCGTGATTTATGTAAGGGGAATTCCATATCAGTATTATTTTATGCCACGTGGTTATTTGTTTCTCAACGTTCATTGTACTCTTAAACACTGTTGTTCTGAAATCTTAATCAAATGCTTTGTTTTGAATGTTGGTAAGTATCTATTTTTTTAAATATGTTTGCAGGACGTGGCTTAAGTACTTTTTATCCATGACAGTGCTCCAGTGACTTGTCGATGTGCATGATATGTTATGATACAGCTGAGCTTTGGCGAATCCCTTTGAGGATACCGGAAGCAAGATGCTGAAGTGTTATGTGCAACATGTATATTGAATTGGTTTACTAATTGTTCGGAGTACTATGCCACGACTGTGTTGACGGTTTGACTGTCAAATGTATTAACTGATGTTGAATTGTTTAGCGTGTTTGATTCCGATTCTATGGTGCTATTATTATTCCACTTACTTGGCTACCCGGCTCACCCCCACCATTTACCTTTCTAGTGCAGATGATTATTTTGGTGAGCATATGCAAGCAGGGATGTGGGCAGGACTTGAAGTTTTGGAGTTTCAGAAACGTTCGCAACCTATTTCTAGGGCTTGTAATCTGATGGGACATTGTTGTCATTGTATTGATGATATTGAATTGGGTGATTACGTCTCGGGTCGTTACAACTTCCACCATAGTGCATTATTGTATAATCAAGACTTTCTAAGAATATTGACCAGCCACTGCCCAAACGCAATTCCTACAAAAACAAGCTTCTATCATACACTAATATCTAAAATAACTTTGTCCTTGAACTTCTCAAATCCAATATCTTAAGGTACGCTCATATCTTAATGGACCACTATGCTTTCGTTAGCTACTCTGATGTCAAACCAAACCAGTTTAAACTATTACCAAATCCAACACATTGAAAGTATTACCTTATAAAGGACCCAAAAATCAGATTCTACACATACATGTATCACACATCCACCGACAATCACAATATTCACCGTTCATGGCTTCTCTCTGATGGAGCTGCTCAAGGAAACCAAAAGATTGTATTCTTATCCTTCAAACATCTTCTTTGGTTAATACTTGAAATCCCAGAATTCTAAGGTAAGTAACCTGTCTACTATTGCGTAGTCAGAACAATCTCAATCTAATGCTAAAACATCAAGTTTTCAAAATCTATTATAAGTTTTCAAAGTCCAATCTCGGTCACAAATTATCTTAAGCTTACGAGTCTACAAAATCTCATATCTAAGTTCTGATACCAACCGTAAAACCCCGAAAATTCAGAGCGCTAACCACTCACTTGCTCATTTACACTAAGATAATAATAACCTTACAACCGAATGGACAGTCATCATCAGAGCAACTAAATTGTTAATCAAATCATACTGTCAGTAGAGTGTCATAAATGGAATACCAAATCTAAATCTGAAGAATTTTAAATAACAAAATTCACCCACACATGGGTTCTAATGATCAATACTAACTTAAATGAATTCGCTCGCTTGGCTCTAATCCATACCCAATGCGATCTATTATTGGTTATCACCTGCAGAAAGGAAGTCAAACAAGAGTGTGCGTTGAGAGCCCACTAAGGTCGATCAAAGATTAAAACAATACAATTTGAAAAGCTTTTACATTTGATTCAAATAACAATGTTTTAAGTCAAAACTTTTAATAAAAACCAGAGCACTCGATACAGATATAGGGAAGAGTATCCTCAAATCAATAGAGATTTCAAAATAGTTCAAATACAATAAAACAGAACAAAAGACATTGAGCATGAACAATACATATTAGCAAAGCGACCCGATAGTACTCAGATACACTTTACATATGCATACATACAATAACTAGTCCATTTATTTACTAGTTCCAACCCAATCCAAACAAACCATCGTTATAACGCCAACAGTACACACCATCCTTATAACTCCTCAGATTTACTAACTTATGTCAACATTCAGAAGAAATAAACACAATTCTAAACATTGTATAGTGATCTAATTGACAAAATATATGAGCAATAAAGGATTTCAAATGATCATTTTAAGGTTCAAGTTAGGGTTTCATGGGCAGTTCCAAAATACTTTTATATCAATCATAAAATCAAAGTTTAATAAAGTTTCTAAAATTGTTATAATAAAAAATTTGAATTCAGAGTAATAAAATAGGGTTCAGATGAAATTCCGTACATCGATCCGAAGCTATGCTAAGCTAAGCAATCTCAATACTAATCCTTCTGAATCAAACTAAATTGAGTAATTCCATTATCAGAATTAATCCAGCATCTTAACACTATGAGTCCAATAGTAATTGCTTAAATGTTGCTCATTTCGACACTCTCAACTCAACCCAAATTGAAACGGGTCCCATGTACGGTCGTACCCAACCGAAAAACCCACACACCCCTTAAGGCCTAATGATAACCCAAAAATCATAATAAATTGTAGTAAAAACGCTATTCTAGCTTAAAACATTACAAAAAGTCAAAATATGAATTTTCTGAATTTTTTAATATTTTTTAATTAAAATAAATTCTTTAAATACCAAAAAAGCCCAAAAAATCTATTAATATTTTCAGCTCAAAATCAAAGTCCCGTAAATTTTACAATAGCTCTACAATGTATAAGGATAATAAAGAATTTGAAATCAAAACCATTTTAAAATCATATGTTTATCTAACTCAAATGCAAAATGGATAATGGTATCATCAATTCAACTCAAAAATTCATGAAACTTAAATTGACCTTATTTATACTATAAAAAAATTACTCTAACTTTTCCGAAATTTAATAAAATTTGTAAAGACTCCAAACATATTTAAAAAAAATTAGACTTGCAAAAACTATTAAAAATACCAAATGATATCAGAAAAATATGAAAATTTAATAGTAATTCTAATATTGCCCTAACAGACACGTGGTACAATTGTGCATTTTTTGACAAATTTGAAAAATATGAAATTTCATGTAAAGTTTCAGCATTTTTTTACAATCATACAATACCCAACAGACACGTGGTACAATTGTTCAAGCACAGTATACCAACACATCACTGTTCACCAATCTTCTTCTTCTTCCTTTAACTCTTTGTAACAATTCACTCAGCACTCTCACATGTCACTCATGGCAGCCCATTTTTCTCTCCTCACATTCACTCTAATACACTCAAACACATCCTCATGTCACAAAAAAGAAAAAAAAACACACACAAAACCCATTAAAGCCACTGCCTTTCTGTTCTTGCCCAACACACACTCACACGCACACTCACACGCACACTCACACACATCACTCACCTTGAACATACACACTTGCACTGCTTCCCCTTTTACTACTACCAAATTACACTTTAAACACGCGCGCGCGCACACATACACTAGACACCACGCACACATTCGCACTTACTTTACACTCACCAATTACACCACACATTACACTGTCCATCTGCCACATTACACACACAAACACCTTGTATTCACTTACACATGCCCACTGCACCACATATTCCACACACTACTCACTGCCATCCAACTCACACACCCAATTCACTCACTTATACACCCTCTTAAACTCGTAGTTCCCACACAATATACATACACTTGTTGGCACAAAACACTGGCACAACACATTCAAAACCCACTGCCTCATGACAGTGGCTCCCTTCCTACCCAATACCCCCGAACACCTAACATAAAACACTCACACTCACTTGCAGCCCTTTTTCCAGCTTATAAACACACACATCTAACTCACTTGTTCACCCACAAAACGGCACACTTGCTGCTCTTCACGGCTATTTTATAGCCTTCCCCTTCCTCATTACACACCCACAAATACATACAAACGACCTTCACGGTACACCCAAAACTCACAGAAACACCCACCTTCAAACACACACTACACAGTCAATACTCATCAATATGTACCTACATTACACATACACAAACATCCCCTCATAGCAATCATCTTTGCTCCCTCTTGCACACAGTTAAACACACATATGTCCCTCTGTACACCACCTCACACAATGGTACCATAGCTGGTCCGTTTCAACCCCTTACCACATAATTACGGCAGCCACCATGGTTGTCCTTACCGACTCTCTTTGCCATCCCCTCCTCTAATGGCTGCCATTGCAGCCTCTCATTTAACACAAACTCATGCACAATACACACTACCTATTTTCGGCAGTCCAATACACCAACACGCACACATATTCTCACGCTGCTCAGTTCTAAACACATATATAAAATCTGAAATTATAAGACTAGAAAGAAAAAACTTATCGGATGTCGGATCGTCTCGCTGAAAATCTTGTCAGCAGATCGCCCTCTTCCCTTTCTCACGAAGACACAAAATTCTCTTCCCCACTTTCTCCTTCTCTCTCTCTCTCTTTCACCCTCTCTCTATCTATATATATATATATATATATATATATATATATATATATATATTGTATTCATTTAGTTTAATTATCCTACCGTCCCAATTTTTTTTTAATTTAAAATTTAACTAACACGCTTTACTAATTGTCGCTAAAAGTTACCGATAAAGCTCGGTCATGCTATCTTGTCACTAAAGACCTAAATCAATATCTCTTATAATTCTATCGCTAAATTATAACTTAATAATCCTAAATTTTGTCGCTAAAGGTTACTGATAAAATTTCGCTCATGCAAATCGTAGCTAAAAATATTTTAATTGGCTAGACAATATTAAGGTTGGGGGTGTTTCACGCTGACTGTGGGAGAGATTTCCAAAGGTCGTCCTACTACCGAGGCTATTCCTGAACAAGAAGGCCTGGATGCTTAAGTACCCTTAGATAATTTGAACCTGCTAGCATATTATGTTTTCCCTGAATTTTAATTGATAATGTAATGGTCGATGTCGATTACTATGTGATGCCACCTCCTACCATGTTTCCTAATGACTAATAAAATTTAATATTAAACTAATGGATTGAATTAAATAAAAACAAAAGAAAAGAAAAGAAAGTTTGGGGAGGAAAATTGAAATGCGGGAAAATAAGAAAAAGAAGAAGAGGAACACTGAACAGTGAACAGAAACTAAAGAAAGAAAGAAAAGCAGAGGAAACAGGGCTTCGGGGGGAGGAAGAACATGGGAAAAGAGAGAAGGACAGGGAGAGGAATTGGAGCAAAAGCTGATGAGTTCTTAAAAAGGGTACTTCATATTCCTATTGGGTGATTTTTGTGGGTTAAAATTGTGGGTGAGTGTGCGTGAAAATTAGGTGCCAAGTGGGTGTGTGTTTATATATTTGTATTGGCAGTTTAGAGTGTGTTTATTTAGGAGTGGTATGTAGGTGTGTTAATGTGTGAATCTATGCGTGTTCAGTGTGTGAGGTATGTGTGTGAAAGTGTGTGTTATAGTTTGTAGATGTGTATGACAGTGAGTGTGTGTTCGGGTGTTAAGTGTCCGAAATTGTGTGTTCATATGTATGGAATTCAACATAGATGTTTGTGAGAACCCAACATTTTATATGCTTTGATTACATATTTAAGTATGATTAGATAAACCACTTTATGTGAAAATGGTTATGATGAACTATGCATGATAACATATTTGAATGTATGTTTAAACATTAGACACCTTGAATTGAGTAAATTTTCTAAGAAGGTGAACGAAGTGCTAGAAATGGAAAAGAGTATTTGATGTTTAAAAACTTTAAATGATCACTTGGAATGACCAAAAATATTTTCAGAAGAGTTGGAAACGAAAAAAATGGTGAAACCTTCAGCTGGGAGTAACCGGTTGTTGACTGGATTGCCTGTGAATTGTTTTGCTTTTTGCAAAGAATTGTGCCACCTCGTCCTTGTGACGTGTCAACCTAGCACTGTGACACGTCGTGCTTCGAGCCTTGTCGTACTTTGGTTAGCATTATCATGCTTACTAGGTGGCACAACCGTGTCTTGCCACTTCGTGCTTAAAGCCTCGTCGTGCTTGACTTTTCCACCTCTTCACCTCCACTTGACACCTCCTACTTGCTTCTAATTTGATATAAAAGACCCAATTGACATGCTTAAATTCTCTTACCTCGTTTTTTAGAGAAAAGTGCAAGAAAAGCAACCAAAAACCTCCCAAAATCTAGAATTAAGGCTTGTTTTTTAAAGGGAACCTCAAGCAGTTGATTTGGAAAGTTTCTATGAGCTTCAAACAGTGTTTTGAACGTATCTTGAGGAGTATTTTGAAGGTGTTTCAAATCTGAAAATTTGGTTCTTTCATCTCTTCTTTAAGGTAAGATAGTTAAAGCTTTTTAATGGGCTTTTAAGACATGAATATGGATATATGCTATGTTAGCGTAACTCTTTTAGTATGAATTCTTTGTCAAACTTTTAAATACTTGTTAGCGACTTGTTAATAAGTGAATCTATTCATGTTTAACATATTGGAGGTTATGGAAGACGTGAAATAGGTTAGGGTATGTGTGAATCATGGAATTATGTCAAATTAGACATGGTTAGAATATGGTTTTGGACATGTTTGTTAAGTTCTATAATTGAAGCTCAATTGCGGAATATAAATGATTATGTTACATGTTCAAGACGTTATGAATATGATGTTACATACTTTCATTGTAAGGGATGGTTGATATATTGTTGATGATTATTATGCCACCCCATTCAAATGATTGGGGGTTGATTTGATTGTGTTTGAGTAGCGGTGCACCGTATGAGCCGAACAGTTGTATCTCCGACAGCTACCCGAGGCAGTATCGGTATTCAATTGTTTTCGGTTTCTTTGCCTTTGGCCGAGGCAAAGGTTGTGATCTTATATCCCGGGTGTGGTGTCATAAGGGTGGTCTATTGATGGGATTGAATTCGGGAATGGTAAACTCTTGTAATTCTCAACTAAGTGTGACCATGTGATATGTGTTATGTGCACATATAGAACTGCTTAACGTGATTGAATTGCAATAGCATGCATTATCAGTATTCTTGAGTTTAAAGTTACATTAAATGTCTTTGATTATCTTACTGAGCCAGTGGGTTGACGGGTTTTTACCCATAATAACATTTTAGATCAAGGAGCTGGTCCCTCAAAAGGCAAGGAGAAGGTGTGAGGCATGGTGAGAAGACGGGCAAGGGGTCACTTGTACATTTGTGAATTAAGTTGTACTTATGTAGTACAGTATGTCAACTTTAAGATCTGATAGAGAGCTTACTAGGTGTGTTTTGTAATAGTAAACTCTTTAATTTTGTATAATATGGTTTGATTACCAAGTGAGTTAGAATGAATTGTATTATCAGTATGATGTGATTAGTTGATGTGTTGTAATGCTCCAGCTGGGTTGAGATAACCCTAAGTTGGGGCATTACAATGTTGGTATATTGTGAGTGTAGAAATGTGTTTGAGTGTTTTGGTGAGCGGTTTGAGGTGTAGCAGTGTGTGCAAATGCTTCGGCAGGAGGAGGGAAATGAAGAAGAAGATGTATGTAGTTAAGGTGAAACTATGTTTTTGTTTAATCTGTTAAGTGTGAATAGTGATTGTTTTTGTCACTAAAGTTAGTGAATTATTTAGGCATTTTTTTCACGGATGTTTAGTAAGGCTCAAAATTTGACAAAGTTCGACACAAAAACCCCCATTAGTTTTACAAGAAGTACGTTCTAAAATTGTTCAGGAATTTTTGGTATCCGCGAAGGATGCTAAATTAGGGTATTGATTAGAAAGAATTATTAAATTATTTAGCATAGCAAACCAAGCCATTTTAATCTGGAAATTTTAAAAAATCTTATTTTACTGAGATGTTCCATTTTCTAAAGTTTTGTGCTCTTCCATAGTCAATAGCTATTTTTTAGCCGAACCAGCCTCTGAGCGCTCGGTCTGGACATCGGTTCAGGATATTCGGGCAAAAATTATCAAAATACTTTTTTGCCCAAAAATGACTTTGCGATGCTTAAAATAGAGTTTTAAGATGTTTTCAAAATTTTTTCCAGTGCTGGGAACCCCCAGGGGGTATTTTGATAATTTATCACCAAGAGGGGGTATTTCGATAATCTTACCTATAAAAGGTATTTTTGAGTAAATTCATATACCGTAAGGTTATTAGTGATTCTACTTACGGGAAGGCCGTTTTGGTTATTTAAGTCCGAGAGTGGCATTTTGGTAATTTTACACATAAGGAGCATTTTGATAATTTTACACATGAGGGGCAATTGGGTAATTTTACGTACTCGGTGAGGGGGCCATTCTGGCAGTATGCATGAGTCAGTGTTAATTTATTATATCATAGTGTAGGTTGTATTCTAATCAGTTAATTGTTTCGTTTAGGGTAAAGCTACAGACTTTCCAGTTAGGATAATTTAGCTTCGGATTCAGGTAAGGATTTCTATCTGAACCCTGGGTAAAGACTTTTGTCCAAACCATTATGTTGATAACTTGTGCTCGTAAGTATTCTTTCGATTTACTTATGACTAATGTCAAACACTAAATTATGTATTGATATAGCATGTTATTGCCAAGAAAACCCCAACATTTAATCGATTATTTGGAAATCTTATCGATGCTTGTCTGTTATTGCATGCTGGGCAAATTCCATAATTATTCATATTCTTTCTTCTGGATTCTTTAGTCTAAATTTGATAATTGTTCGTATTCATGCTTAATCGATATTGTAACCCAAATTGATTTCGATTATTTGAGTTCATGTTAATGCTTATTGTTATTGTTATTTTTGTGTTGACCAGGAGTCTGTTTTGAGGCGGGCATTATAAGGCTAGTTTGAATCATGCGTGGACTGCAGGCTAGTCCCTGAATGGACTAGTATTCGTACATCATGCATGTGTACACTATGTTACGCATTGCCTGAATGTCATTGCATATTGGCTTTACCGGAATGGCATCGTATCTGCCCAGGATCAACATCATTGAATTTATTTACATTGTATCTTATAGTGATTGTTACGGAAATGATTGGAAAGGATTGTCTCAAATGGTTTGTGCTTGTTTGAAATCCCTTTCCAGATTGCCTTTGAACTCGTTTTGAAATCTTTTGGAAAACTATCAATGTATTTTGAAATGATGGCTTTGAAAATGATCTTTTAATGATTGTGTTGAAACCTGTCGTGATTATTAATATTTATTTTAGTATCTATTTAGATGAATTTTGATCATTTTAGAAATCATCGAACTATTTTGATCGTTTGAAATATTGTTGTTGGAAATCATCATCGGTAGGATCTTTTTGAATTGTTTTGTAATTCTTTCGGTTGGCCTTTTACGACCCTACCGAGCTCTCAAAAGCTCACCCTTTGTTTGACTCCCTTCTACAAGTGATGATCAGCTGTAACATGCTCGGGAATGGGGTTTAGAGTCTATGTGGGATTTCGGTGAGCCCACCACTACTATGTAGTGAGACTCTTGTGTGGGTCGGTACTGTCAACTCGTTCTACAAGGACTCGAGTTTGTAAAGAACTTGGGTTTTAATGGTTTAAGTTTAAGCAGTTTTGTAATCTTTCATTGGAAGAATTTGAGTGGATATCGAATTAGATGCTTTAAAGTTGTTGTTAGTCAACATGTTTTGGTAGGTTTGATGTGTTGTGGTAGGTTAACGTTCTGAGAGTTTAGGCCAGTGGAGCTTCGGATTTTCTGGATGTTACACGAACATGTGAGGAAGTGTTAGAAATGCCAAGTGAATGCCAATTTATAACACCTCCTTCCTTAGGAGATATATAACATGGTGTTCCCAACCTATCTTGGTCGGACCCAATGGCCCGCTAAGGGTCCCGCTTCGCGCAAACACGTCGACTTTGTCAACAGGCATTTTTCCAACGCATCGAACCGGTCAGCGCGCGCACGCTCAAGTCACGTGCGTTTTTTGCTCCGTGCATCTTGGACGCGACTTAGGCATGATTTATTTCACGTAGACGTCACTCACGCTAGCACGATCGTCACGCCGAGACCACCCGAACACCTTTTCATCAAAAACATCGGCCGACGGCACATTTGGAGCAACGGGGTTAAGGGGCAAATGGCCTTGGCCAACCCCAAGGGGTCGACCTCGGCCTTCCCCATGCCTAAGGGGTCCGCCTCGGCCTCCAGGAGGGGTTGGCCTCGGCCATTTTCCCCCGGTGGTTCACCCATTTCCCAGGCCGGCATTCGCCAGTCCCCCGGCGAAGACTTGACCAAATATGTGCACCGTTTTCATCTTAAGTGTTTCGAATGTACAGATTTCAGTAAAGATGAGACATTGGTGACCATATGCATCAAGAACATGAACGACGTCTATCGGGTGCACCTCAAGAACTTGTAGTTGAAGTCATGGGGACACCTCAAGGAAACGGCACGGCGTACTTACGAGACAGTCGGGCCCGTCAAACCATGGAGGCCTTGCCCGCAGAATGCGCTGCTGGCCTCAGCAGACACATCCAGTACCCAGCGCAACAACACCAGCAACAACAACATCAATAATTACACTGGTTTTAAGCGTTAGTTCCCGGATGGGGACCAACGCTCTGACAAACGGCGACAGCAGGAGACTCTGCCTGCCTTTCCATGTGATTTGAATATGGTGAAAGGGCTCTTGACAGAATGGGTTGCCAATGATAACAACTTCAAGTTGCCACCTGTGCGGATCCCCATCACAGACGAAGAAAGAACCAGGCCCAACTACTGCCCCTACCACCAGGCCCTTGGCCATCCTCTCAAGAACTATAATGCATTGCGAGCTATCTTTGCAAGGAAGATCGCGTCAGGCGACCTACAGCTGCGAAAGAACCACGATGTGCGGAAGAACCCATACCCAAATCATGGCAACAACAACCGCGAGCATCAAATGCTCATGGTTGCTACCGACCACGTCGAGTCGCCCGTCCCCGAAGCTTCCGCGGAAGTCTCTCCTATGGTCACAACTTGTGTACCTTCTGCCCCCCAGCCAGTGTCCTCGGCTGGCCAAATGACGAAGATCAAAGGCTTCTTTGATGAAATGGGGTTTTCACCCGCAGCGCGGACTTATCTCTTGGACTTTTTGATCGAGGTCACCACCGGCCTCGGGCCCGAATGCTTCGCGGCCCATGCCGAGTTCAAACATATCCCTTCCACCGCATTCATTTTTTCGGACGAGGACTCACCACCGATTGAGCACCATAACCAGCCGATGTACGTTGAGTACGCTGTTAATGGCACCAGCTTCCGCCGTGCCTTGGTAGACGGCGGCGCCTCGATCAACATCATCCCTCTCATCACTTTGCAGCATGCCGGTATATCACCAAGGAGGATCATCCGTGACCCATCAAAATTACTGGCTTCGGGCAAGGCCCCCACTCCACCCTTGGCCACATCACTGTCGACATCATGGTCGGAACTGTCCGTCGTGACACTACTTTTCACGTGATAGACAGTGAGTCTTCCTTCCACCTCCATCTTGGGCGACCCTGGATTCATATCAACAAGGTTGTCCCCTCGACGTACCACTAGTGTGTGAAGCTGGTGGCCGGTCCTACGGGACATGAGGTAGCAGTAACCATCCCCACGACCAAGGCCCCTTTTGAATGTGTCGAGTCTTACTTCGCCGAGGCCTCCTTCTTGACTGAGTTTGCTGCCGATGGTGAGAATGCTACTCACATTCATTCCACCAAACTACCAGATTGGGACAAGCTGTGTGGGAACAAGCCCCCCAAGTCCAAGTCCAAGTCCAAGTCCAAGAAAGGCAACGGAAACAAGGCATCAACCTCGACGACGCCATCTGTTGTCCCGACCAATTCCTTGCCTTCATCCCCCAAGTCCAAGAAACACAAGTTTGAAGCCACCTTCCAACCCGTCATCAAAGACGAAAGAGTGATCTACCAGTTATGACGGTGTCCGGGGGGTCCACCGCCTAACCCCCTCGACCCCGACCTACCCATGGAGACAGAGTGGTGTTGTACGACCGAGCATTACCCGCCAGACCCTGAGCTTACCCCGGGCGCTGTCCTGCCCTGCCCTGCTATGAAGACGGCCCTCGACCGCAGGCCAAAGATCTTGAAGAAATTAACCTGGCTGACCCGGGCGAGGAACCTCGACTGACCTACATCGGCATGAAACTCGCCCCGGGGCGAAGAGAAGGACTGATTACTCTCATCCACGAATATTGCGACGTATTGGCATGGAGTTACAATGAAATGCCCGGATTGGATCCTGCCTTGGTGACACACCATCTCAACATTGCTAACGGGTTCAGCCCTGTTCGACAGCATCCGCGAATTTTCCGACCCGAGCTCGAACTGAAGATCAAGCAAGAGATCGAACGAATTTTACAAGCTGGCTTCATTGAACCCATCACCCATCTTATCTGGTTGGCTAATGTTGTTCCTGTGCAAAAGAAGAATGGCCAAGTCCAAGTTTGTATTGACTTTCGGGACTTGAACAAGGCATGCCCCAAAGAGGAGTTCCCACTGCCCAACATCGAAATGCTCACCGAGGCAGCTGCCGGACACAAAACCTTATCTTTCATGGATGGTTTCGCGGGTTACAACCAAATTCGGATGAACCCCGACGATTGTGCCAAGACAGCCTTCCGCACCCCTATGGGTAACTTTTGTTGGAAAGTCATGTCCTTCGGCCTTAAGAACGTGGGTGCAACATATCAAAGAGCAATGACAGCAATCTTCCATGACATGATATACCGCACAGTGGAGGACTACGTCGACGATCTTATCATCAAATCTAAAAAGGAAAGTGAACATCTCACGGACCTTCGGGCAGTCTTCGATCGTTGTCGACAATACAACATGTGGATGAATCCGTTGAAATGTGCCTTTGGAGTCTCCTCCGGTAAATTCCTCGGCTTTTTGGTCAGTCGACAGGGCATTGACATTGACCCTTCTAAGGCCGCCTCCATCCAAGAGATGCCCCCTCCCAAGAGCACCAAATAGTTAAAGAGCTTCCTCGACAAGGTCTCTTACCTCCGCCGATTCATCCCTGCCTTGGCCAAACTCATCACGCCCTTCCAGCACTTGATGCGCAAGAACGCATCGTGGAGTTGGGGTGCTCCCCAACAACAAGCATTCGAACAGAGCAAGGCGGTTCTCATGTCACCGCAAACCATGGTCGTGCTGCAACGAGGTATCCCACTCTTGCTTTATTTGACCTCCACACCCAGGTCCATAGGGGCATTGCTTGCCCAATAAGTGGATGGAGTGGAGCGCCCGGTTTATTATCTCAGCCGATCAATCAGGGGCCCCGAAGCCAATTACTCTGAGCTCGAGAAGCACTGCTTAGCCTTGGTCTACGCCTCGCAAAAATTCAGACACTACTTCTTGTCGCACCAGATCACACTTGTCACCAAGGCCGATCCATTACGATACATGCTCACGCACCCTGCCCTGTCTTGCCGGCTTACTCGCTGGTTGCTGTTATTGGCCGAGTTTGGCCTATCCATCAAGAATCTTACAGCTCTACGGAGCCAAGCACTCGCGGACCTCTTGGCCTTCTTCCCACGCCAACAATATGAACCGACCTCAGATCAATTGCCTGGGGAAGAGACGGCTCTGACCTCTGACATTGGTGAATTGTGGACGCTTGAGTTCGACGGCTCAGCCACTAGCAAAGGTCCCCATAGAGCTCCCCTCCAGCAAGGGAGTGCCGACATTGTCCTTCGAAATTCAGAGGGTGTTACCACATCCCTATCTGTCAAGCTTGCATTCCTGGTGTCTAACAATGAAGTTGAGTATGAGGCACTTGTCATTGGCCTCATGTTGGCTACCAGTATGGGGGCTAAGGCATTGTGCGTGAAAGGAGACTCGAACTTGATCATGAAGCAGGCCGATGGGGAGTTCACAGTCAAGGAGCCAGGCTTGGCACCTTATCGTGCCTTGGTGCAATACTTGGAAGGAAGATTTGGCCATATCCAGTACGAACATCATAACAGGTGCCACAACCGACATGCGGATAGCTTGGCCACGATCGCGTCAAAGATGGAGGTTGATGGTGAGCAGCGAATGCTAACCATCATCAAGAGGACGGAACCATGCACGACATTGGACCTAGTCCCGAAAGACATTACTGCAGACGATTGGAGGCAGCCAATCGTCGACCAACTTAAGGCGCCATCTCTTGCTACCGCATCTACCTTTACAGATTTCTTGATGTTGGGAGACGTCTTGTACAGACGATGCCCCAGAGGCACTTTGGCCAGGTGCTTGGCCCCGGAAGAAGCAAAGCACAAATTGCAGCTCGGCCATCAGAAGTGTTGTGGCCTCGACGGTCCCCCTCTATACCGTCGCCTTCAGAGTATGGGCCTCTATTGGCGGATGGCCATGGATGCCTCAGACATACAAGGGGACTGTCCCGAGTGTTCGTACGCCCCGGACAGTGCGGAAGCTCTTGTCATTAATGTCGAAGGTGACTGGCGCCAGCCTTTCATCCAGTACTTATCCCATGGGGTTCTACCCCCTGACCGCAGCTCGGCACGATCTATCAAGCGCAAGCCGGTCAAGTATTTCGTGACAGAAAGAGAGTTGTTTTGCAAGGGATTTTCGGGACGCACCCTACGATGCCTGCAGGGTGCCCAAGCGGTCGAGGTGATTAACGAAGCGCACAATGGTGATTGTGGTGAGCATCAATGTTCTCAGAAATTGTATGCAGAGTTGCTAAGGATGGGATACTACTGGCCAACTATGGAATGTGACACGATCCCTCATGTCTGATACTGCCATCCCTGTCAGAGACACGCTAACAGAATGCACACGCCGGCGTCTGACCTCCGCATGATCTTGGCCCCTTGGCCATTTCACTCCTGGGCTCTCAACCTCATAGGCCTCATCCACCCAACATCACGAGGTCACACTTGGATCATGGTCGCAACGGAACGTTTCACAAAGTGGGTCGAAGCCATACCTCTACGACGAGCCACGGGAAGCGTCATCGCCAACTTCTTACGCGACCACATTGTCTGTCTCTTTGGTATCCCCCGGTGTATCATATCTGACAATGGCACTCCATTCATCAACAGGGATGTCCGAGCCTTCATGGAAGGATACAACATCAACCACGCTACATCCACTCCTTACTACCCACAAGGGAATGGTCAAGCCGAAGCTTCTAACAAGACTCTACTGTGGGTATTATCACGAATTGTCCATGGTGTAAGTGGTTCATGGTTCGAGAAGCTAAGCCTCGCACTTTGGGCTTACAGAACCTCCAAGCATACAGCAACAAAGACCACACCCTTTTCCCTTGTCTACGGGGACGAGTGTGTCGTACCAGCCGAGATTGCGGTCGCATCAGCTAGACTCTCCCTAAGCAGTGGGCTTGGGGAGGAAGAAACCAGAATGACCGCCCTTGAAGGACTTGATGAAAAGAGAGCCAATGCCTTGCGCCGTATGAAGAAATACCATGAACAACTCACCAAGGCATATGGAAAGACTGTGAAGCAACTTCGTCAAGGGCGACCTTGTTCTCCAAGCCGCCAAACATGTATGCGCCAACATGTCAGCCCCCAAGTTCACACCAAATTGGGAAGGACCACTTCAAGTACATGAAGCCAGAGACAATGGCTCCTACCTCCTGCTCAACACGGAAGATGGACAAATCACGGCACCTATCAACGGCCGTTATTTGAAGAAGTATTATGCATGACCAGCAGCGGAGTGTTCCCCCAGCCCTACCCGCCCACAGCTTAGAACATTTACACAGCATTTTTGTATATGCACACATGTTCATGACTTGTAACTTTTGTTGTTTATTACAAGTTCTTGCTTTATTCATGTAATGGCATTTTGGCCCAAATACTATCAATGCAAAGATCATTCACTCGCCTCAACTATTGTATGTAACACACTCTTTCATTTAAACATCGTTCACTAAGTCGCTTGCTTTGGGCGGGGAAGGGGGAACCACAACGGGAAGACACCACATGCAAGATATACAAGTACATCAAAAGCTAAGCATCACCTCACAACAAACACAGGTACAAAATAACCATATGACTGCTATATCAATATCAACAAAATGCATACAGGTCACAGGTTTGCAGGCCACTACGGACCAATGACTACTAGCAAAATGAAAAATACATCACATCTAATGTAAAGGAGAAAATAATGAACTGATATGATCAGAGGTATACGTCTCCAATGTTAACCGTTGTGCCTGAAGATCAGACCACCTGCCACTCCAATCAGCTTGTCGACCCTCCGTCTCGGCCAACCGCATATCTGCCTCCCTAAGTTGGGCGCGCAGCCCTGTCCCCTCCTGGGTCCTCGCTGTCACCTCGGCATCAAGCACACGTCTCTGACCCTGCAAGGCAACCTCCTGAGCTCCGATCAGAGTCAGTCATGCCGCCGCCTTAGCACTCTGGCCTCTCGGTCTGATGTAGTCCGCTAGCCAGTCCAACTGAAAGCCAAGGGCCGTGTAGTGCGTAAGCTCCGAGAGGTACTGTGATATGATCGCCAGAGTCCAACTCGGGACCGGCACTGCACCAATGGTGACCAACCACTCCACAAAGGCCGTATACATTGCCTTCGAGAATGCTGCACCACGAATTAGGGCAGAGTCAGCGAATGTCTGTGGGTGCCGCACTCTAATCATCTCCAGACGGCATGCTACTGCATCCGACAACTCCACACCGTCCCACGGGATCATGTCTGCCTGTACGACCGGGAATCTACCACGAGCGTCACCAGCCCATGCGACGCCGCCACCTGCCGACTGTGCATCCACTGCACTAGAATGCATCGCTAACAAAGTATCACAAGTATTCGCTATCGAACCTGACAATGCCTCCGGAACAGGCTTCGCTGCCGGTGGAACAGGTGCCTCAGGCTGCGGGGACGGATCTGCAGTAGGCATATGTGTAGCAGCGAAAACATGATGAATGCCGGACGGAGCGTCCGGCTCCTTCACCACCCACCAGTCAGACCCCTCAAACAAGTGGGAGCCACCCATTTGGCCACCGAATGGAGACTCAACAGCTTTGACCGGGATAGGCGACGAACTCGAATGATCGATAGGTTCCACGAGGTAGGCCATCGCCTTCTCTGCTGCCCCTACCTCCTTAACTGCCTCCCTGTCCATGGAACCAACCGCGCTGACAGTCTCGGCATCCATCTGCTCTACCTCATCGACCGCCTCATCGACCACCTCGACCACTGCCTCCTCTACCTCAGCGACAACCTCAGTATCCACAGCCCCAGCATCCACAATGGTCTCCCCATCTATCTCCCCAGGTATATCGGCAGCCTCCATGTCCTCGCTAGCATCGAAGCCAGCCTCGGCATCCATATCCTCGCCACCATCAAAGCCAGCCTCGGCATCCATGTCCTCACCATCATCAAAGACAACCTCGACATCCTCCGCTGTCTCAGACGACTCTGCATCTATGTCATATTCGAGAAAAAAAAAAAAAAAAAAAAAAGACTTAGCACATGAATAACACAATGATTGGCAACTATGAAAGAAAAAAACAAAATGGTAACACTAACCTCAGAGTCAGAATACTCCAACGCCACACGCGGCCTCTTCGGCCTATGGTCGCCGCCTGCTGAAGGACCCCCGCCTCCACGCTGCGCGCTCTCCATCATCCCCACTCTCACTGACGAAAGGGGACCCTTCCTGGCACTCGGTACCCTAGGCACGTGGGCTGGTCCGGGCTCGCGCGCGGCAACACCTCTCCCACCACCACCTTGGGGTCTCATGTCTCCATGTCGATCTCTCTCCGCACCATACTCTGAAACACCGGTGACCAATGTAGTCATGTCGGACTGCTTCGCCACCTGCAGTGACACCAGTCCCAACCCCCTGTCACCAATGAAGACATCAACTAGCGGCCTGTCGGATGGCCCCTGCACTAACCACTCATACCACGTAGTTCGCACTCTCTCCCACCAACGGGCATACCCAACTGTGACCACTCTGGTGGACAACGAACAAGGTCTCCTCCACTCATCCGTCGGTGCCGGCCACGAACGCGCCTTCCCTAGCATGACATACCGGAAGGCCGTGTCAACATTCCAAGGTCGGACATAACCATAGGGGGGCTCCAGATCATAGCCAAATGACAAGGCTAAGCGGTCTGGACTATAGCATGCAAAGAAATACTGGCAGGCGGCCGGCTTCCCGCCATCATCGATCAATACCGGAAGCCACCCCGGAAAGAAGGCCACTAACAGGGATACCTCAAGCTCTGTCAAGTCTTCTCTGTTGTCCAACCGTGAACTGATGTCTCGCAAATGCTTCCAGGGAGGAGTCCCGTATGAAGAGTGCATGTTGACATAGAGACGGCTAAGGCACGCATCTCGCACATCGAACACCTGTGATAACTCGCATACAGGCCTCTTACCGCCAACCCAAGCATAAACCCGTCCTCCCGCGTACCACTTCGATACTACCATGGACTTCCCCGGACGCATCACTGTTCCTTTCCTTGGCGAGGGATGTCCTTTCGGGTATCCCAAAGGCCTGTACTCTACGTAGCACTCGAACAGATACCTCTGCAAGAACATCCAATCGACATAGGTCGACACCAAATACCGCCCATACGATCTCTGCATGTCATTCGAAAACTGGTCTAGACGTGAATACAAAGTGCCTAAGTATATCGATGCCAAACCAATGCAGTTGCCTGCAGCCATCTGCACCGCTAACGGGAAGACCTTCTGAGAAACACCATCCTCGGGTGTCCCCTCCAACACAAACCTATACGTATAGACAATGAGACACCCATCATGATCACCCCACCCTAGCAGAATATACGGTATAACACATGGCAGCATGCTACATTACTTTTGTTCTTAAGCATGTTTTTTTTTTTTCCTCTAAGTAAAACAGTCGACACACTACATGTACAAAGCAATGGATATGCAGCATACGAGTAATGCAAGGATGAAAATAACAAAATGGCGTACCTCGAAAGAAACATGGCAAGCAAGGCAGATAGCTCGTATCTCTCATCCCTGTAACAAGGACCCATATGGAAGTCATCGTCCGACATGACCGCTGTGCCATAAAAGTGCTGAATCCACCAACTAGACGTGCCTTCGCGGTTGAGCTTCGTATCCGACAGAAAACCACTCAACGCCTTGACAGTCAGGCGCTCCTCCGCTGTCAACTTCGGTACGCGGGCATCCTCTGTCCCATGCATCGGTAGGCCGGTCAATGTCACGATATCCAGAAGCGTCGGACCAATCTCCCCGAACTCCGTAATGAAGGTGTGCGTCTGTGAGCTCCACCGCGAAAGTAAAAGTGTGAGGCCGCTAATGTCCCTCACAGGATCAACACTCTTGTACGTCGCCTCCACCGCCGCTACTAGCCCAAGCACCTCCAACCTCTCTCTCCAAACCTCACGCCCCAAGATGTACACGCACCAGAAGCCCCAACCGGCCGACGTGACATTGTGGCTCTTGAACACGACAGGTGACCACAGAATGTCCTTCTGCTCAGCCAACAAACCCGGTACATACCGCGACGACATCACGGGTGCAACATCGAAGCTCGGCGCACGGACATACGGTGAAGGGACCATAGGACCATCACCCATCGATGTAGAGCTCCAAGGCACCAAAAACACCTCAGCAGACACTCATCGCACCAACTCCCTCCACAACCCTTTGGGTGGACACCCGGGCACCACCCCCTTCGCGGTCAGTAATGCGTTGCTCTGACTTGGAGTCTGGTCAAAGCTCCTCACTCCACCATCGGCAAAACTCAAGGGCACACCCGATGCATCAACCGGCACCGGTGCGTGGTCGTCGTCATTAAGCATGTCGCTCCGCGGCAACTGTGAATGCCCACTCGTCCCGCCGTGGCGCCACGCACTTTGCTTCTTCCTTGACTTCTTTCGGGCTCCTCCATCATCACCCATCACGCCAAGAGAATCCAAGCCGTGAATGGTTTGCCCGGCATCGACCGCTTTCCCCTTCCCCTTGCATTTTCCTCTTCTCTCCTCTTCTTCCCTCCTTCTTCTCCTTTCTTCCCTTTCTTATTCCCTTTTCCTCTCACTTTCTTCCCTTTCTTCCTCCATTCTTATCCTCCTCTCCTCCCTCTCTTCCCCTCCCTTCTCCCTTTCCCCCTCCCCCCTTCCCCTTTCCCCCTCGCCGCCACCGCCAAGCCGCGCCATGCCAGGCGGCCTTGGCCTTGGCAACGCCTCGGCCTCGGCCCGGCGAAGCCTCGGCCTCGGCCGGCCTTGGCACTCCCTCCATCACCCCCTCCCTTTCCCTCCCATCCACACCCTCCAAGCCCCCACTTCGGCCGCACCCCTCCACGCCCCTTCCAACAGCGCCATGGTCGGCCTCGGCCCCTTGGTGTGCCTCGACCGCCGCCGAGGTTCGGCCATGGCCTCTCCCACCTTGTGCTCCAACTCCTCTTCCTTGTTGCATCCTCTTAGCCTCTTGTGAAGTCCTCAACATCACCATGTGGGTCTCCAAGCCTTCCTTCTTCTTCTTCTTCTTCCTCTCTTTGCTTTCTCTTCTCTCTTCTCTTTTTTGGTTAAGTCTTTCCTTCCCTCTCAAAAGTCTTGAAAGATAAGACTCCCACCTAACTTTCCCCCCCAAATCCATCACATCAATTCAAATTCCAAGTTTCCCCCCCCAAAAATTCCCAACAACTCTTTTAGCGTTCCACTTTCTAACGCCGACATTTTTCTTACGCGTTTTTATTTCGGCGAAACAACATCCTTATTTTACGTTCATAATTTAACATCGCTATCAAAATCTTTACGTAACCCAAATTCTGAATTAAAAAAAAAATCGCGCTATTTCTTTTTCCACGCTAACGCCAACGGACACGCATGTTCCATTTCGTTTTCGCCATTCCGTTTTTTTCTCAAGTTTGCTGTTATGCTGTGCGCGCTACCGATTTATTATTTCAAGGCAACCTCCACTTCCTCACATCTTACGTTACTATAGCGCCCGTTCCTCAAACTTCGAGTCTGGCACTTTTTTTTCAAAAGGTGACGCTTATGCGTGCGGCGCCCGCTCGGGTTGCCCCTCCGCGCACACCACACGCAGGGGGCTTATGTTCCCAACCTATCTTGGTCAGACCCAATGGCCTGCTAAGGGTCCCGCTTCGCGCAAACACGTCGACTTTGTCAACAGGCATTTTTCCAACACATCGAACCGGTCAGCGCGCGCACGCTCAAGTCACGTGCGTTTTTCGCTCCACGCGCCTTGGGCGCGACTTAGGCATGATTTATTTCACGTAGACGTCACTCACGCTAGCGCGATTGTCACGCCAAGACCACCGAACACCTTTTCATCAAAAACATCGGCCGACGGCACATTTGGAGCAACGGGGTCAAGGGGCAAATGGCCTTGGCCAACCCCAGGGGGTCGGCCTCGGCCTCCAGGAGGGGTTGGCCTCGGCCATTTTCCCCCGGTGGTTCACCCCTTTCCCGCATACTCCTTTTGATACTTCTTTCGCTTCGTATGCTTCGTACGTAACCTTGGCACCTTGATCGCTACGTGGGTACGATTCTTGGCAACACGCTCGTCATAACGCAACTTCCGGATTCGCCATTGCTTATCAAAACACCTACAGACGGCGCACCCGAAAATAGAAGTTGGCCATTTGGCCTTGGCCAACCCCAGGGGGTCGGCCTCGGCCTTCCCCATGCCTAGGGGGTCGGCCTCGGCCTCCAGGAGGGGTTGGCCTCGGCCATTTTCCCCCGGTGGTTCACCCCTCCGCGCAAACCCTTTTTCGCACTTTTTTCGCTTCGTACGCTTTGCACGTGACTTTGACACCTCGTTCGTCCGTAAGTACGATTCACGTCGACACGCTCGTCACGATGCAACTTTTGGATTTGTCTTTGCCCATCAAAACACCTACCGTCGGAGCGCCCAAAGTTCACCAAGAGGGTGGAATGGCCTTGGGCTCCTTCATGGGAGTTGGCCATTTGGCCTTGGCCACCCCTAGGGTCGGCCTCGGCCTCCTACGGGCCTTGGCCTTGGCCTTCCCCCCATTTTTCGGCTATGGCCTCTCCCATCGCGCGCACTTATTTTCTCGAGTCCTTGCACCTCCGCGATGTTTACAGACGTTCGTACATCAACGCCGCGACGTCCGTCGTCCGGCGCCCATGACCGCGCACCGCTCCCGCGATGCCCATCGCCCAAAGTCACACGCTACCACCGAATGACCCGTCGCCGACCACCACATACCATCACTCCTAACTTTGTCATTACTGCATGTTGCATTCATTATTTTGTTATCACAGGCACACTCAACTCACATTCCATCTTCAGAACACCTGACGTGCGCTCGTGCGCCGTCTCCACGACGTTCATCGCCGCGCTCGTGCGCCATTCTCATAATACGTGCCCCGGCACCAAGTATTGTCTCCGCAACGTTCGTCACCGCACCTGTGCGCCATTCTCATGATACGTGCCCCGCCACCAAGTATTGCTCCGCGACATCCGTCGCCCCGCCCGTGCGCCATCCTCATGATACATGCCCCGGCACCAAGTATTGCTCCGCGACTTTCGTCGTCGCACCACTTTCATAACACGTGCCCCAGCACCAAGTATTGGATCTGCGACGTTTGTCGCCGCGCCCGGACGCCATCTCCATGATATATGCCCACGACACCAAGTATTGTCTATGCGACGTTCATCGCCGCGCTCGTGCGCCACTTTCATGATACGTGCCCCCGGTACCAAGTATTGCTCCGCGACGTTCGTCGTTGCACCACTTTCATAACACGTGCTTCGGCACCAAGTGTTGTCTCCATGACGCTCGTCACCGCTCGTGTGCCACTTCCATGATATGTGCCCACGGCACCAGGTATTGTCTCTGCGATGTTCGTCACCGCGCCCTTGCGCCACTTTCATAACATGTGCCCCGCCAACAGGTATTGTCTCGTGCTGTAGGCACCGCGCCCAGGCGCCACAATCATATTACATGCTTCCGGGATGGGCTCACAACTTTATAGCCATCGCCGTCTCAATCACAGGGGGGCTTCGGTTCTCGTACCGGGATGGGCTCACAACCTTATAGCCATCGCCGTCTCAATCATAGGAGGGCTTCGCCCCTCGTACCGGGATGGGCTCACAACCTTATAGCCATCACCGTCTCAATCACAGGGGGGCTTCGGCCCTCGTACCGGGATGGGCTCATAACCTTATAGCCATCGCCGTCTCAATCACGGGGGCTCCGGCACGAGGACCCCTCACAGCGGACTCTGAGCACTGAGCTGTGACTATGTCCACTCATGTTACTGTCGATCATCGACACCACCAGGACAATGACCCACGGGTCACTCCGGGACGGGAGCAGGTCCTCGGAGGGCATCGCGCCTAGTCCGCCTGGCAGTTGGCTACAGGGGTAACCCTCACCGCTGTCAGGTTCTCCGTGCGTCTCTTGATGCACCTCGTGGGATTCAGTAAGTTCTTGGATCGGTGGCTGGGGCAACGGGCTTACTCTGATCACACTATCGCGATGTGGTCAGTCTTCCCAGACAGGTAGAGCGACGCTGTGCGAGGCAGGTAACGCGAATTTAGGAACCGACAGTCCAATGGAGAACCAATATTTTGGGACCCCCTGGTGACGTGTCACTCCCAGGGGACGACATGTGGCGCTTTATGACAGAAGCACACTGTTTCCTATAAATAGTGAACTTTACAACTCAAAAAGGGATTTTTCTTCTTCATTCTCACAAAAATCACTTTCTCACTCTAGAATTGGAGAGCTCTTGGATTCTAGAGAGAGAAACACAAAATTGGACATAACTTAAGATCGTAACATTGGACCCTGACTTGGACCTCGACTCGGACCCTGACTTGGACTATCGACTGCCGGCCCTGTTCGTCTTAGCTTTGCCTTCGCAGCACTGCCATTCCTCACGGCCTGTCTGGGAAGCCTTGCTCTCAGCCCTTACTCCGTCCTTGCTGTCTCTCACTTTGCATACTTGGAAGCTGACACGGACTGCAGCCTTTGTGGCACCTCCACGTAAGTACGAACCCACTTTCCTTGGCATCACATGGCATCTCTTTGGCCTTTTTTAGGTTGAGGAATATATATAGGAA